>VYZS01086365.1:18103-29195 GCA_013400695.1 Neodrepanis coruscans | reverse complement strand
AGAAACTAGAACTAAAATTACGCAATGAAAGTTGTTATCTTCAGAAAGTTTGACATTCTTTGATCATAACTTTTGAAATTGTGCTATGTTCATCACTGGGTGAAGAGTTTCTTGAAATACAGAATTTGTTCCCATCCTGTTCACATCTTATTTGTGAACCCATAAAGTGCTCTTGACTTTTCATTTGTAGCTCCAGATAGTTGCACATAGAGGCTCATCTGCTCTGTAGCCTACTTATTAAAAGGATTAAAAGTATAGTGACCTTACAGCATAGAATACTTTCTTCTCATCGAAAAGAGTAGATACTCAATGCTTTTAACTGAGACTGTAATGAAATAGTGTTTTCCATTTCAGTTGATTCCCTCTAATTTTTTTAAAACTTTCTTGAAAGCCATCTTAATGAAGCATTCCTCCCAGTGTACTGTGTTGTTAAAATATTTGTGCAAACCAAACATCTAAAGAGGAGTGTTGCAAACATGAATCAAGTGGAAACTGAAGTTTTAAAGCATGTTTGAAAAAAATATTTGCAAGTTATCTTCCATTTTTCCTTACGATGTTGCATCAACAGCATATTTTGTGGAAGGATAATATCTAGGAAGAATTCAAACCAAGTTGTTTCATGTAAACTATTTTCTGATAGCTAGTAGTGGAGTCTCTTCAATAGCTTCTAGTAGTGCATTACTCAATGTTCAGGGAACAGAGTGAAAGAACTCAGTAATGTCAAATCACAGAAGTCAGATACATACTGGAGGTTTAGCATAATAAACTATTTGCCAAAAAGGTAGCACTGTGAGGAAGTGCGCAGATATGTCTAAAATTTCTACTATATGGCTCTGAGAAAATTTCTGTTAATAGGTCCTTTCTACAATAGCAAGGGCATGAAAGACAGTGCATCAATATTTTGTCAATGGTAGATGATCTTCTTTATGAATAAATGTTAATGCTGTNGGTAACCTGGCTACTCCTCCCAGCCAGCATGTAGGCATAGGAGAAAGAGTTATTTTTTTCTTTGTCTTCCTCTGCGGTTTTAACCCAAAGCATTACAAATTATTCA
Source organism: Neodrepanis coruscans (assembly GCA_013400695.1). Taxonomy (NCBI): domain Eukaryota; kingdom Metazoa; phylum Chordata; class Aves; order Passeriformes; family Philepittidae; genus Neodrepanis; species Neodrepanis coruscans. The sequence goes on along the minus strand of VYZS01086365.1, from coordinate 28,141 downwards.
CATTTACACACAAAATTACACAGAATTAACAAGGTTGGAAAAGATCATATAGATCATCAAGTCCAACCTATTACTTAACTTACCTACCCAACAGCATCCCATCATCTAAACCATGTCACTGAGTACGCCATCCATTTAGTGGTCTCTTTAGGAAAGACACAGTTTACTGGTTTTATTTGAGCTCAACTGCAATTGCTTTCTTAGAATTAATTCCTGAAGAGGCATGAGCACTGCAGCTCGTGTAAGTGACTGATGTTTCAAAAGCCAGACAGATGTAAATCCCATTTCTTAGGTCTCTTCTATGGTGTTGTCAAACCTGCAGTACTGTACATTTAAAACTGTGAATGAGATTCAACCTTTCTATTTAATGGCATGTTTTTCTTGTAGAAAAATATGCAGTGGAAACTGAATTATGCGTGTGTGTGATTTTGCTTGTTTTAGTATTTAATGCAGTTGTTAAGTACCAGATTAACGTCTCTGTACAAACATACTCCATTAGCCAGGTCTGTAAACAATATATTAAATCTTATTCTGAGTTTCCTAGTAAAGGACATTGAACTATTCCTTTTAATATTGCTATTATGACCTAACATAAGAAAGAAGTATTACTTTCTTCCCAATAGGGAAGTCAAAGATTAACACAGCCTCAAGTGGAATCTTTGTGGTAAGAAGGGGGAGTAGAAGTTTGAACAGTTACCTTAAATAACCCCAGCAGCAATTACCTTTCAGAAGTTCAGATTCACCAGTCCCCTCTCAAAAGACTAAATCTACTCAAATAGTCATGTCTGTAAATAGCATAAAATGCAATGGATTGGGCAGTTAAAAAAAAAACGATTTCCTAGCAGAGTTAATGAACATCCTTTGCAAAACAAACAAACAAACAAACAAACAAACAAAACAAAAACAACCCACGAAAAAAAACAATGCTTGGCTTAAAGTTAAAGATTTGGATTTTAAGGTAGGATCAGAAAAAAGAAATTAGGGTCTTTCATTCCTGACACATGGTTCTTCCAGTCTGCTTCTAGAGACTTTTTGTAGCCAAGACAGCAGAGGAATGATTTTCTAATTTTTTTTGTTTAACTGATCTATAAACAGTGCTTTGGCATAAAGATTGAAATTCCAGAGACTTATTCTCCTTGGAACCACGAAGTTAAAGAAACGCAGGCAAAGTCATGAACAAGGGCAATTTTTTTTTTTTTTTTTTTTTTTACTTGTCATGAGGAGAACAAAGCTTTTATCATCTTTAGTAACAAATGACTTCAACTCTTCTTGCTTCAATGTAAGAAGCTGCAAGATCAAGGTAATAGAGCATTCTCCAAAGGATACAATGGGGATTAAAAGCACTATTCTAGCATGCTGGAATAGAAATTCTTACCGAAATTGTGGTCATCCATTTCAAACTGAATGAAATTCAAGGAAAGAAAAGACCACAGCTTGGCTTTTTTGATGCATTATAATCACAGTCCGCTGAAAGCTCTGAGTAATGAAGCAGATGATACTATGTGAGGTTGTTCATCTAAATTTCCCAGGACTAAGGAATTCACAATTTATGGACTTTGGTTCCTATGGTAGGAAATACGTGTATGCCTATCCTGAAGCAAATGAAAGTAAAAGCTGAAAAATAATCCTGTTCCCAGGGCTTTTCACATTTGACTTGATTTCTGCATTAATCATCTCTATCACAAGCAGTCCTTGGCTGTAGTCCACAAAGACAAAGGAATGATTTCACAAAGCAAAGGAAGACATTTGTCATTTATTTGTGGACACCTTCAGTCTGAAAGGTAATCTTTCAATAACAGAGAAATTTAATGTGAAAGCAATGCTATTGACAAGTAAGTTTAAATGAACTGAAGGAATGTCAAGTTTCACTTGAGATCCTAGATAAAGACATTTCTTTTTCTGCCCAATATGTTTGCAGCTTTGAATGCTGGAAAAATTAAGACTAACCTTAACCTTTTTTTCTTTCCCTTGCCTTTCCTGGCATTTGCCAATTTGCAAAACTGTCATGATGCTTATAATGTCACTTAAAAGATTTCACATAAAACTTAAAAGGTTTTCCACAAAAAAGAAAATTTCATAAGTAAAAGGTCTGAGAAATAACAGTATTATGTTACAGAAATAACTGTATTGATGTGCAACATAATTCACAGTCATCACCTGCAGCTGGCTGCTGAGATGTTCAAATCCTGAAACCACACAGACAATAAATCCATGTAAACTCATATTTGAAGTCAAAGACAGCTGATACAAAGTTGAAATTTCCTTTAATGAGAAATTCTGTAGGAATGATTATTTAGGCAAAATGCATAGGGATGTTTTTCCTGTTTCCATTGAGAACATTTTGCTCTGTGATGCTGAAGCAGTGCTGGGTTTGGGCTGTTGACTTAGCTGTGTTTTGCACTGCATTCCTGGGTGCAAGGTAGCCTAGGAGCATATTCAGCAGTGGTCAGTTGCAGGGCTTGGAACAGGGTTCCAAGATTTGCCCATCCACTGGGACACCTGTAGCTTAAGGAGTGCTCCTGTTACAGGCAGGGAAATGCTGGGAGCCCAGGAGGTGAGCTGACAAGAATTTAGATGAAGTTTCTAATAGAATGCATTTTTCATCAAAAGTTTGCCTGACTGGCCTAATATAACAAAATATTTTGATTACTGTATTTTTTAGAATAAATCCCTTTCATTGTAAATTTTCAATTACTTCAGGAAGCGGCAGTATCACCATGTCAATGCTTCTGCTTTTACTTTTCTGTCATGGAAACATTAGCATATCTGTACATAGTGGAAGGGGTGTGATTAAAAATGTTTTTCATGTCCCTGAACTTTTCTCTGCAGGATGAGGATATAGAGCTGACAAATGATACTTCCTGGTTATTTTGTTGTTTATTTGGTTTGTTGTTTTGGTTTGTTTTGTTTGGGGTTTTTTGGGGTTTTTTAATATTTTCTTATTTTTTTTAGGGGGAAGTATGTGAGAAGAGGAAAAAAGAATAATTTTGGGATCTTTAATTTAATTAAATAAAATTATTAATTACTTTGGAGATCATGGTCAGAGGAGGTAGATCGAGTCTTATTCGGGAAAGTTTCAAAAATCTCCAAGGGTGCAGATTCAACAGCAACCTGCTGTTTTCCCCTTGCTGCAGCTTGTGTCTGTTGCCTCTTGTAGACTGAGTGTCTCTTTGTAACCACTTGGCAGGTAGTTGAAGACAATAACAATGTTCCTACCTCTAGCCTTCTCCTCTTCAGACTGAGCAACCCCCATTCTGTCAGTTGCTTTTCACACACCATATGCTCCAGTCCCCTCATCATCTTGGTGGCCTTCTGCTGATCTTACTCATGTTTCTTGATGTCTTTCTGTCTTTCCCATACTACAAAGTCCAAAGCTGGAGGCATTACTTCAAATATAGTCTCATAAGTGGTGAATACAGGAGACCTCTTGACCTGCTAGCAAGAGTATACTCTTGCTAATACAGCCCAGTAAGTGATCTGTCCTTCCTCCCTTCTGGGTCTAGTTCACCAAGACTCCTAGTTCCTTGTCTTCTTTCTCTCACAGCAGTGCCAAGTCTTTACTGTCACACGCACTTATTTTATCCCACATTCAGGATTTTGCATATAACCTTGACTTGGGAAATGACACCTGCAAAAGTGCAGTCTCCTCCATCACACTTTAAACCTCAGTTTGTCATCATTGACACATTAGTTGAGTAATACAATCCAAAAACTACTGTAGTATTTAAGTACTTGTAGCCGTATCTTTTTTCAGTCACATGTATGGCAGGAAAAAACAACAAAAAGAGGCTCTAGAAATAATAGTTTGGCTTTCTAAAGTTAATGTGGCCCATGTAGGATGAAAAGTGTATCTCTTAGGACAGTGTTTTTTTCAATGGATTTTTCATTTTAGCACACAAAAGCTATAAATATTAAATGTATATTCACATATATTGCAAACGTTACTGTGCATATATTTGGAGCACTATATACTTATTAATGCCTGAATGAGATATAAAATACCTTATTTGCCTAAGTAGGTGCCATTAAAATTCCTGCCACATATTGAGGCGCTGGATTCTAGTGAAGGCTTCCAAGACAAGTCAGCAGCTTCTGGGCATAGATCCCTTTGCAGATTCAGCATTCAAAGGAACAGGATTAAGAAAGTCTTTACCAGATAAGGGAAGGAAAAGCACCTTGTTATTAGGATGCTTGGTTGGGGAATTGTGCAACTCAGTTTGTATAAAACACAGTCTGTGTGAGGTTTGGCAGGTGAATCCAACAAACCAGCCCTTGAGAATGTCCCTACAAACATGATGGATGATGCAGCCAGTTAAAGGAAAAATAAAAATGGTCATGATGACTTTCCTGCCACCTCTCCAGTGCCTAAAGGCAGCGTGTAGGCCTTTGGCTCCAGTGCTCTGGGGCCAAAAGGCTGCAGCACAGAAATTCTTTTACACATCATGCTCCAGTCCCCTCATCATCTTGGTGGCCTTCTGCTGATCTTACTCATGTTTCTTGATGTCTTTCTGTCTTTCCCATACTACAAAGTCCAAAGCTGGAGGCATTACTTCAAATATAGTCTCATAAGTGGTGAATACAGGAGACCTCTTGACCTGCTAGCAAGAGTATACTCTTGCTAATACAGCCCANTGCTTAGAATTTACCTTTTCTTGCCTTTAAGATAGTAGATGTGATGAAGTCTTAGCAGGATTGAAATCCATAGGCATTTTCATTGTGCATTTTCACTCCAAGGATGAAATCAACACTTTGACACAGCAATTTAAAACTGCTTTGTTTTTTTCTGAGAGTCTGGTTTCTTTTATTCTCATTGGTAAGGACAGAGGTACCTAACGTGCAAGGTATTCCAGCTGGTTAGATATCTACTTTGCACAACTGCTTGTTTCAGTTTTCTATTTTTGAGAAAAATTTTACAGCTACATACAGACTTCTAAAAGTGCTTGAAGAACACTTAACATAATTTTATGGACTTTAATATTAAAAAATGCTACTTTTTTATATAGGGTAACTTTTTTAATAGATATGAAATGGGATTTTTTTCATCCACAATGAAATCATAGTTGTTCAACAGGGAAGGAAGTGAAGGTCTGCTTCTGATCTATTTAAGTGTTTTATCTCATTGCTCAGTTTCAGTCTACCACAAAGATCAGGGAAACAACTATTAGTATAGGAGATGTGGGTTTGTGTATTGGAATCTTATGAGGTTGTTTTACTGCCTAGAATTAATATTGGGCACTCTGAACTGTTAACAACAGAAAAAAAAAATTGACTATAAAGTGTTGAAGTATTAGTTTTGCATGCACAAATGGAACTGGTAAAAATCCAAATATTTTCTGACCTCCTTTGGTATTTGACATTGTTCACACAACTATTGTATTATATAAATGCTTTGCTGTGGAGTTGGAAAGTCTTTGCTACTTAATTTTTTTTTTTTTTTTGTGTAAGTTCATAATAATTCCTTTGACAGTGGAGATCCAAGGCAAGTTCAACAGGAATAAGACCAGAACTTTCCCCTAAAAATTATCAGAAATTTTAGAAATTAATTCCTCTAGGAGTTCTTAACAATTATAATAATTTTTTTTTTGTAAATTATTTTTAAAGTTTGCTTAGAATTGTAGGCTGGAGAACTTCCATATCAACCCTACTTCTTGGACATCAGCTGAAAGTTTATAGAGAAACAAAAGCCTAAAAATTCTGGGAACTCAGCATCTCATAGGCTTATACTTTGTTTCAAAATAACTACTTTCGTTCTCACAGTGCAACTGTGTTGAGTGTCAGTGAATCAGAAAAAGAGGAGTCAAAAATTATGGGCATGGCACTCCATTCTCATGTCAAACAATAAATGCAAACTTCTTTAGGCCCTGGAAAGCTTTAAAATGTCTATACAACTGTCATGGTGATCTGTGTACGGCAGAGCAAAATATGTAGCCATTTTTCACAGATACTGCTAAAGTCATGAAACTTCTGCAGGAATGCATGTACAATACAACTAGTGAGCAAGTAAATCAAGTTTACTGGCCTGCTTTATTCAGTCTGGACATAACAGACAGTGGTTTCAACTCATTGCCTTTAATATTTTTTTTTTTCCAGGACTAAGAAACTCATGAGATAACTAAACTGTGGGAAATCAAAAGCAGAAAATATGTTTGCATATTTCGAACACCTTGCCCCATCCTTTCCCATGACTGACTTGACTTGCTCAGCATTGAGACATCCCACTGCTCCACTGCTATTGAAGCACCAGTACATCATATCCCTGGCCTAGCTGACAGGGTGTGGGATGTTGTTGGATAACAACGCAAAGTGCCTGCATGATTAGGGCCTGGCCCGATGCCAAGGGCAGACCCATAATGTATGCACAATTCAAGGCACAGGATTCCCAGATGGGAGTGCAGCGGTGAAGCGCTGCTCCGTGGATGGGATAAGTGCCCTCATTATTCACACTCTGGACAGCCTAAGTGCCTCCATTACTCACATGTGGGATCACTGTATATTGAATAAAATATGTATCTTTATTGTTTACACAGTCATTGTGCAGCACTTTATCAAGTTCAGTGTTAGTGAATTAAGAGTTCATGCATGTGACCTTTTTAGCCTTTTTGAATACGCTCCTATCGTGCTTGTAGGTGATCTCAGGACTAAAACCAGAATGACCTATTATACCACCACAGCAAATGATGTGGCAGAGCAGAACGTATGTCCTTTATAGGGGTGATGGATCAGATATCAGATGGAATTACTCTTCATCATAACAAAAAGAAAATTATAATTAAACTAGCATTGTTTGAATTTAAAACATAGTACAAAAGCAGGATGTAAATATTCTGAAATATTATAATAGATGAAGGATATGTATTGTCTTAGATAATATTATGTCACTGATAACATACTGCCATCTATATTACTGTTATAGAATACTAATGAAAGTTTTTCCGATAGCCCGAGCACATCACTTTTACTTTGATGCATGTCAAAAGAAAGTAATTTGTATTCTTACTCTGAAATACATTTGTAACTCAAATTCTGAAAGCTTTTGAGAAGAAGAAGAGAGTAAGTGAAGTGCCTTTGCAGCTGTTCACATCTGGTTTTATGCCAATGGGGACATCAATGACTGAGTGACACTCACAAGCACTGCTTTCTTAGACATGGCCCTTAAAATGTTACAAATAAATACTCATGAGACCACATAGAATTAAGAAGAACAGCAGGAGATCAGCAAAGCAACCAAAGGACTGATCTTCTACAGAACAGTACCACAAATCAAAAAGCTGTTCATAGACAACTTACCTAACAGGCAACTCAACTACAAGAGCCAACAACTATAAAAAAATTCTATCAAATTGTTGACAGGATATATGTCTTCCTTTCCTTAAATTTAACCCAATAATTCTAGGAGCTTTTTCTGATAACACTTCAAAATTAACTCAAGTTAAAAGGCCCTTGAGGAATTATTCCATGATTTAACTCTATCCATTTTGTCATGGCCAAATCCTGTTCATCACTCTTACCCTGATCTGGGGCAAAAGCTTTGGGAAAGGCTGGATGGTTTTTCTGCCTTTACTTGAAAATGGAGCAGGAAATCTACTTGAAATGACTGATGTGTCTGCTAGAATGATAGAGTGGTAGCAGCTTAAACAGTTTCTCTTTTGCTATAAACAACTTCCTTTGGACGGGTCATGTGAAGAGATAGATGTCATTTTTTCAATTCTTCAATGGAAGAATTTCTGTCTGGGTGTGTTGTGGAACAACTCCAGATTTAGTGCAGGCAATGTACAGAGACTGAATACGTAGACTGTCCAGTGGGGAATGAGGATTCTTAGAGTTCAGAGATTTTTTTTTTTTTTTTTGAGAAAAAAAAAAGGTATTAAACCTTTTTCATTTAAGAGATAAAGCAGAAAAAAAGAAATGTGATGCTCTGGTGTTNTGTCTGCTAGAATGATAGAGTGGTAGCAGCTTAAACAGTTTCTCTTTTGCTATAAACAACTTCCTTTGGACGGGTCATGTGAAGAGATAGATGTCATTTTTTCAATTCTTCAATGGAAGAATTTCTGTCTGGGTGTGTTGTGGAACAACTCCAGATTTAGTGCAGGCAATGTACAGAGACTGAATACGTAGACTGTCCAGTGGGGAATGAGGATTCTTAGAGTTCAGAGATTTTTTTTTTTTTTTTGAGATAACAAATAAGTATTTAGACCTGTTCACTTAAGAGATAAAGCAGAAAAAATGAAATGTGATGCTCTGGTGTTCTGTACAGTCTGCATCCCCATCTTGCTGTGTAGCCTGTCTTGAGCTATTTAGACAGTACCCTGCCTCCACAAGGCAATAATACTCAGTACTCTTCTCTGAAGTCCTGTTAAGCAATCTGATACCTTGAGATTGGAAAGAGCCTGTATGAGAATGCTTTTGTATGAATCCAAATTTCTTCTAATTTAGTATTTGTCTCACAAGACCCTGAATTTTTAAATTTTTAAGTCCCTTAGACCAGGCACAGGTCTATTGGAAAGTCTAACAGACCATGTGAGAATGTTCCCATTCACTGCATTTCTACTTAATACGTCAACTTCATTACTTTTCTTGTTATTTATACACATTATCAAGTTTAGATGCACAAATCACTGTATTAGGTGCAATACTTAAGGCAGAGGCAGTGGAGTTGCCAAGACACCTAAAAAATAACTTTTCCTGCCCTCCCCTCTGCAGCCTGTTTCAGGGTTACATCTGGTGCCATTCCTGCCAGTTAACAAGCCTGCTGCTGGTCCTTCTACTGATTGGTATTGATTATTCCTCTCACCTGAAAATGAAGAGAAGTCTGCATTTCCTTATTGAACTCACAAGGCCAGATGCTGAGAATACAAACATCTTCTGCTACCCCTGCAGTAGTAATAGATATTCAACAGACCTGTTTCAACCCATTTAAAAAGATGACCAGATAACTGCCCATGACCTATTTAAAGTAGTATTCGAACTAGTGGCAAATGGAGAATTACTATGTGTTGAGTGCAGGCAGAGCTGGAAAAATGTCGCAGCTCTGCTCAGGAATGTAAAGCAGATACACTCAAAGGCAGCTTGACAGTATCTAGCAAACTGTCATGCAGTTCGTCCTAACAACTAAAATAAACTAGTAATAAAACTAAATAAAACTAAACAAAATATCTTCTTTGGTGATATTTTGGGTTGCTGTTTGTTTACAGGTGGAATTTTACCTTCTACCCATCCTTAACTCTATCCTGCATAGACAGATACAAAATGAGGAATCCTATCACCAACATAAAACAGAGTACATGTTTCCACAGTGTTTCATTCTATAGAAGGAAAGGAAACTAATAACTACTGATGAGCCTATTAACTGAAAATACTGGTTATATTTCAACAATTAAAGAATTATACTAAAGGCTATCAAATTTAGATGTTGAATTCACCCTCTTTTATAGAGGGAGGCTTACAAATTCATTCTACTGGGAAATATTAATCATGGCTGAAGTTCTTCAGCAAAGATGAGAGAGGGTAATAAATGCAAGAGAAGATAAACATGAAGCCTAAAACTTGAGCTGGTTCAACTCACTAGTTTTGTATTGATTTTAAACAGTCAGGTTGCCTTCATTTACAAGCTAGTTGCTTGCATTTGAATTTCACCTTATAAACAGCAGAGGCTGATGTGTCTATTAATGCTGTAGGTATTGACAAATTTCCTATCCCGCTTTATCACTCAAGCAGTTTATCAGAGCCATATCTTCTTCATGCACTTTTTTAAGCATGATCCCAGTGCTACAAGTTGACCTTCCTTATGTTGTCTCTATTGTTAACTATACTGGCGGGGCCCTCACTGTTTTTTTTCACAATTGTAGCAGCTCCCTCTTCTTTCATCTACACACACCTAAGTTGTTTTCATTTTATATAAGTTCCCTAGCCATGTCAGCTTCCTCAAAGATATGAAACTGTAACTGTCTTGCTTTCACAACTTTAACCGTCCTAATTACCTGAATTAAACATATGGCTCATTTGTAATGCAGCTTTTATATTTTCTCTGTCTCCTTTTTT
>VYZS01086365.1:0-16528 GCA_013400695.1 Neodrepanis coruscans | reverse complement strand
GGCATGGGGGCGGGCGGCCCCGGAGCAGAAAGCAGTCGCCAGGGCCGCCAGCGCAAGGCAGTTGCCGTACCGTGGCTTGATCGTTTTTAACTTTCATTTTTTAGCCCCACGACAACATATTGTGCCACAATTCTGCTAAATAAAGATACAGTATCTGAACCTGAAAGGAAATTTTAGCAAGGTGAGAGTTGGCTTCTTCTCCCCGGCAACTAGTGACAGGGTAAGAGGACACAGCCTCAAGCTGTGCTAGCAGAGGTTCAGGTAACACATCAGGAGGAATTTCTTCATGGAAAGGATTTTTAAGCGTTGTAATGGTGAAGTCCACCAACACCAGAGAGGTGGTGAAGTCATCATTCATGGAGATGTTCATGGAATGACTGGACATGGCATTTAGTGCCACAGTGTAGGTGACAAGATAGTGTTCTGTCAGAGATTGGACTTGATGATCTCGCAGGTCTTTTCCAAGCTAAATGATTCTGTGATCAGAAAAGTGTGTTTAAAAGTCAGAAGAAGATTTTTCTGTTTTCTGTGTCTTCCAAAGAAAATGATGGCATCAGACCTGTTCCCTTTTAACTTGCTAGTAGTATGTATGGTGCAGTATGTATGCAGAAAGCAGCATTCTTATTCCTTTCAGAGACTGTCAGTCAGAAGAATTCCCCTGTGTATTAAAAACGTGAATGTGAATATATAGAGTTCTGCAACTATAAATTGAAGTGATTTGACATGTCAGTAGAATAATAATGGCAAACACTAAAATCTTTTGGCTATGAATCAAGTGTGGTGTAAGAATTTCAAAGAATGACATAGTCCATTTTTCTTGCCTATTTATTGCATTAACCCTTCAGTTAGTGAACATTATTGATGTCTGATGTACTCAGACACTGAGATAGATGTAAAAATGTCAGTATTTCTGTCTTTCACGTGTGAACTTTCAATTCAGTATTTATTGCTGTATTAAAAAATGTTTATGTTTATGATAACCATCAGAACAACTGAAAGTAAATTAAACAATAACTATGTCTAAGTTCTGCTAAATTTTGCGTCAAAACAGACACTTTAAGTAAAATAGTTGCCAAAAATTCTCATAGTTAAAGCAATATTTTCTTATTTTGTCAAAGAAATAATGATTTAAAGCAGTTATTGCAGACTTCAGCAGTTTTTCAGAAGGGAGGTGTAATTTATTTTTTAAATACAATAATTTCTTAAACCCCCCTCAAACAGCCCTACTCTTTGTGGCAGGGCATCTTTTGTGAAATGGTCTGGGCTGTGGCACTAAACTTTCCATGTGACCTTTCTATACTTAGTTGCTCAACCCCTCCATCTTTTTCTAATATCTACAAACTAAGGAGGTTTCATTCTTCTCAACTGCCATTGTATTCTTCATTTTTCAAAGGTGCAAAGACTCCTATTAGAGTATTGTCTTATTGACAAGTCTTCCCAGTTTAGATCTGCTTGAAGAGGGTTAGAGGTTTAGGACCAAGTTAATGTGATAACATGCAAGGAACAAATAACTGGAGTAACTGTGGGTTATTAAAACCTGTTGATCTGCAAGGTGTTTTCAGAGTTACAGTTCTTGATGACAGGTAGTAATGGTTCCAATGAGGCTGGCATGCTGTTAAATTAATAGCTTACACAAATTAATTTTTTTTCTTTAGACCACGTGGATGATGAGAGATGTGGCTGACAAGCAAATCTGCACCAGAAATTGTTTACGTGAGTGGTCAGGTCATCTTGTCAGAAGTGTTCACCAGCACATCTCTTCTGTCAACAGATTTACCAATTGCTCTGACTTTGGTTCTCTCTTTTTTCTATACGACTCCCTGTTCAGAGTTATTCAATTGTTATGCGCATCTCAGAATTATTTTAAATTAAATGGGTCTCTGTACTTAGGGCATTCAATATGCTATTTTCCATAGGTTCGACACGACCTTAATGAAGATTTAAGGGAAGAACAACATCACTGAATTAAGTGCTTTAGTGCCAGTTCACTTATCAGGACTTGTCCAGTCGTCAGATGTCTTACCCTAGCATTAATCTAGAAAGTATTTGATTAGGAGGTCTAAATGAAGGTCTAAATTGGTGTACTACATTTTCTCAATTTATATGGCAATACCTATCAAAAATGTAGCTGGAATATGACATGCATCTCTTCCTCAGAGGCTCAATAGAAATATTGAAGAGGTGCTATTAGGTGTAATTCCATGTACCAATCGCTCCTTCACAGCTTTTTTCAGCCTTGGTGTCCCTTATCATGTTGCAGTTGGTTGAATCTTATTCTTGTTTCATCTTAGCTATATAAATCCCACTTTTTGAATTGTAAAATAAACCTTTTATTTGCAGGTTATCCTTCAAGGTCTTAAGAATGGTTGCATATAGATGTGTGAGGTCCATGAGAAACACAGCCTTCACAGTTTTAGTCCCTTTAGCATCAATTTATATGATTTACTGTTTTCTCTAAGGAGAAACCTAATTTTTCTCACTTCTTAGGATTTGATTGATTTTCATGTGTTACTTATTTGCAGAAAAGCAAATGAATGTGCAATATCATTCTGATAGTCCTGAGTAGTCAAAAGATTATGCAGCTAGATAGCAGCACTTCACCAACTTATTGCGAATTATTTGGATAGCCAGCTATCCCTCTTCAATTCCTATCTTCCCCTTTCACCCCAGTTCCTTTGAGCTGCCTCTGCTGCCATCTCCTGCTCAGAGCACAACCAGGGACAAGCATCTTGGCAGGTTGCAACAGGAACTACCTCCATTAATCTGAAAGACTGGGGGTACTGTGTGTTTAGCATTTAATTGTGTCCAGGCCCTCCTGAAAAGCACACCTGGGTCCTACCTGAAAAAGAGAGAAATTGCTTAAGTACATCATCATCTTAGAAAGACCACTCAAGTGGAAGAGCTATGGAGAAAGTGGAGAGATGGGGAGACAAAAACACTACTCCCCTGTGTTTTCAATCAAGCTCTGACTTTTATGGGCAAGAAAACCAGCATGTTTGGCCAAAAATCCCAGATGCAAAGGTCAAGCAGCAAAGATATATCTCTTATAGTAAGGAACTGTACATTATTTAAGATGGATATCCTTCTGCAATACTTGTGTTTTGCCCACTGCAAAACCTTCCATCTTTCTGTATCTTTTACTATAAAACTGGGCTTATAATTTTTTTGGTGCATTTAGAGGTCAAGTTGAGCTGAAAGGAAATACATGAAATTTGGTTTTATAGATCTAGAATCAGATAACACTTTAAATTGTTTTTAGACATTACATCTACTGTGTAAATGAAATACAGTGCAGTTAATTCAAAGATAAACTGTGCCAAATTAATGAAAAAAAAGTTTCATTACAAAAATTTATTTCTTGGACCTTGGGAATCCAGCAGGCTATTAATCCAACTAACTTTCCTTCTTTTCCTTCCCTTATTTCTCTCTTACTTTTTCTTCTCTCTTTGCCTTTTTATCTCTCTCTCCTTTGAAAAATACATCTGCAAATGAAAGTATTCCTAGCTTGAAAAATGCTTAAGAAAAATTGACCAATTATCAAACCTGAAAAATATTTGCTTTTGTAAAAAATCTTTTTAAAATAGAATTTACATTTTATTCAGCAATTGTCTTTTAAAATGAACTATTTATTTCATAATTGTGCAGCAGGCAATTTATTGCAGTTTACGTGGTTATATTGAAATTACGTGAACTGGGGCACCTAAGGGAATGTTTATGTTTCAGAAAAAATGGGCTGGATTGAAACATATCATGAATCATAAGAGAAGTTTAGAAGCACATGTAGATGAATGTGTCCCTAGTGACTCAGCAGAAAACATCTAGTAGGTGAGATGTTTTCTAAATAAGTACCTGAAAGGACCTTGGTTTTAATAAATACCAGTAAAGCGTGAAAATGCACTCTAAAAAAACTGAGACATGTATATTATCAGATTAATTTAGGAAGGATAGAATATATTGTGTATTTGTCTGATCATGCTGGGAGATTTATGGAGCCGACAGAATACCTAACTGGGATGAAGCCAGTTCAGAAACTCAAGGTCGGTTCTGTGGAGCAATACCGGTGCAGTGCAGCTGTATGGCAGACATCAAAATTTTAGGCATGTGGCAGCCACACTGAAAACTTGAATCCTTCTCTGCGAATCTCCTCCCAGTTTTAGGATGGGCACGCAAGTAATTGAAGACAAAGAGCTGTCCTGAAAGTATGGTGGAGATCTTCCTGAAATTGTGGAAAAGATCTTCCCTTTTCACTTGGCTCCACCTGATTTCTGGCCTTAATTCTTTGGTTCTGCCAACTGTAGTTTTCAGCTGGGAGGTGGAAGCACTCAGGGGCATGTTAGAGGGTGCTTGCTTGCCTCCCAAGATCCTTTACTAGCATGTCTATTTAGAGAAAGATCAACTATGGAATTAGGAGACTTTAGCCATATTACAGTTTGCAAGACTGTTCACTGGAAATGAGTTACAGACAGATAACTCAAATACAAATGCTGATTTCCCTAGAAAATATCTTATTTACCTAGTTGGGCACTATTTTCTGTATTTATCACTATACAGAGAGAAAGATTTACAGGGTCTGGAAAGAGAGATTGATTTGACACTTGACTGATGTGAGAAAACTTGACTTCTGATACCCTCCTCAGGGATTTTTTAATGTTTATTTTGTGATAAACAACCATTCAATAAAATGCATAAATATTTCATGTAATAGAAATAAAAGCCACAGGCAGCATCTATTCTAAGAAAATAGATGGGCCTGGAACTGTTTGCTCGCACAGAAGCCAAATGGCACAAAAATTATCCATATTCTTGCTACTACCCTCCAAAACTGGGTATCCACATCCGAACAGTCTTGTGGGACTTGTTCCTGACATACAGTAACTCTCAGACTGTGTGCAGTATCTGTTTGGAGGAAAGCAAATTGGCCAGTGCCAAAACCAGCCCAGAGCGGCAATGCTTCATGGTACAGCTTACTGGCATAGGCAGAACTGAATCCTTTTCCTTCACAGCTTCGTTTCACTGGGACATCCTTTTTTTTTTCCCTTAATTTTTTTTTCAGAGCACAAAGGGAAAATGTCTCTCCCTCCACACAGTCATCAAGGAAGTCTCCAGCCAAATGTACTGTCTTGAATGAGCCCTGTATACCTGAAACCCACTGAGATAAGGAAGCTGCTCTTCCACTGGAGCCACTGTTTCCTCTTCTGTCTGGCTTTATTTTTTATTTTTTTAATTCACATCAATCTTTCCTTGATAATGACAAAATGAAAACCCATCTCTCTATTCTCACCTGCAACTTTCTTAGCACAAACTGGTTTTATCTAGCGATGATGAAGTCTCACCTTCCTCTTCATCTCACTCTGAGTCCCACTGGGATATGCATGCTGTCCCTTCTTTCACGCCTGATCTGGTCCTCATATGAATGACTGTGGGAGCTGGGAACTGATTCAGACAAAGTTTCTGTTTAGATTTTCAATCAGATCGTGTGCCAGAACTGGCTTGCTAGTGTTCATGTGAAAGAAGAAATCAGAATAAATGCTTGTAGGCAGCTCTTAATTATACAGACATAAGCTAAAACGAAACTTTTGCAGTAGGTAGGTGGGAAGAGCAAGACTGAATAAGGACTTCATGGGAGAAAGACACCCAGTAACTCTGCCCTCCAGGATGAAAATTGCTGAAGCACTCACTGAAACAAAAGCTGAGGCACTTCAGAATCGTTATGTTAAAACGTTTTCTGCCTGCAGCCTTTAAACATATTTGAGGTTATTGATGAATTTCACTATGATACTTCAGGAAATAGGAATAAAACTTTCGGCCTTTTGTGAATTAAGGCCTACATTCTTCATGAGGAATCCCAGTCCCCAAAATTCTGAGTCTCTGAATTTTTCCAAAGCTCCCTCTAAGAAAGTGAGGTCTTCCCAGACAAGCAGTTGCAAATTGTGTAGGATGTTTTATAGTACATTACTTGAGCTTTGCTTTTCAGCATAAATAAAAAATTTTGTGATTTAATCAGGTGGGTACATAAGTAGCAGGATTTTTACGTGAGGAGCTAAAAGAGAAATTAAGCATATGATGCCTTCATATTTAAGGAACTGTAGCCTATAATTGGGATGTCTTAGGCTTCTAGTTTATAGCATGTTCAGGTCTTAGGCTTCTAGTTTACCAGCCTTCTAGTTTATAGCATGTTCAGGTCNTATGATACTTCAGGAAATAGGAATAAAACTTTCGGCCTTTTGTGAATTAAGGCCTACATTCTTCATGAGGAATCCCAGTCCCCAAAATTCTGAGTCTCTGAATTTTTCCAAAGCTCCCTCTAAGAAAGTGAGGTCTTCCCAGACAAGCAGTTGCAAATTGTGTAGGATGTTTTATAGTACATTACTTGAGCTTTGCTTTTCAGCATAAATAAAAAATTTTGTGATTTAATCAGGTGGGTACATAAGTAGCAGGATTTTTACGTGAGGAGCTAAAAGAGAAATTAAGCATATGATGCCTTCATATTTAAGGAACTGTAGCCTATAATTGGGATGTCTTAGGCTTCTAGTTTATAGCATGTTCAGGTCTTAGGCTTCTAGTTTACCAGCCTTCTAGTTTATAGCATGTTCAGGTCTAGTAATCTGAAGACATGTATTAAATCTTTCTGTCTACAGAGTCTGACTTCTGTTTATTGACCAAAACAGAATGAAAAATAGCCAGGTTTCTTAATCCTTATCAAAATAAACTCTATCTGTGTTAATTCACAATGTCAGTCCATAAAAATTTTTCTAAGCAGTAGAGGAGAGAACATATACACAAATGTTCACCACAAAAATACTGTGAGTATACACTCTGTAAACATTAATCCCCTAATCATATAAAATTCTCCTTCATGTGAAGCCAAAAAAACTATGTCTGGCAGATACTACCATTTTCTATTTTATGAATAGTTGAGTTTTTCAACAAATTCATTCTGACTGTATTAATGGCTGTTCTGTATTTTCTTTGTGTCAAAATTCAGACAAATGCTCTTATTGTCCAGAAAGCTGGCAGAAACACTGAATATTGGAGAAAAAAATGCCATGTGACCTATAATTCCAATCAAAACGAATACTGCCACTCAACAAGGCCAATCCAAAGCCTATTTTAAGTCAGTGGGAGATTTTCCATCAACTTCAATAGGATTTGGATGAAATCCATGCTGCATACTGGCAACAAACAGCTCATTCACAAACTACAGACCACTGCTTGTTTGCTGAAATTTTGGAATGAATAATTTTGGATAATGAAGAAAAAATCCTCAAAATTGTAAGCAGCTCATGGCCAATTTGAACACACTGAAAACAGTTGCTGTGCATTAATTAGCTTACTTTGACACAACAAAAGTATAGCAGCGAACAGCTTGGTGGTTGATGTCTAAACTCTGCAAGCATCTGTCAGGTGATAGGAAACATTGAGTTTTAGGTTTTGGTTCACTTATTATTCAGTGCTACCTTATATATATTTTTATATATATATATACATGTATGTTTCAAATGAAGCTTCAGGACAAACTTGCAAAATAATTTATGTCTGGAAACTATCTAGTGTTAGTCGTTCCTAGCACAAGCATCACAGCACAGCCCACTGAAGTGCTTCTGGTCTTTCGCATTTTCGTTCTGTTTCTGTTCAATTAAACTGTTCCCATTCTGCTCAATCTTGTAAGCATGTCGTTCAGCCATTACAAAATCCCAGAAGGCAGACTGAAGCTAGTAGAGTATCATAGAGTCCTAGCATGTGTAATGCTGGAAGAAACCCCTCAGGTCTTCTGGCCAAACCCTCAGCTCAAAACAGGACCAGCTTTTTCCAGTTTTCTGACAGTAATGTCTGATTCAGACTTGAATATCTCTAGAGTTGGAGGTTCCACAAGCTCTCTATGCATCTTGGGACACCTTCCCTAGTCATGGGATTTCTCATGGTTTACATTTCCTTTCCCTGATACTAAATCATGTTTTTCATTACTGGATCACACAATATTCTGGGTTGGAAGGGAACCACAATGATCATCGAGTCCAGCTTTATGTAAATGGCCCATACAGGGATGTAACCTACAATCTTGGTGTTATTAGCACCATGCTCTAACAAGCTGAGCTAATTACTGCATGTTTTGCGTATAGCTTTTCGTCCTACCACCGTGTAAGTAGAAGGAGAGTGTGACTCTGTTTTTTTCCCATAGCAGGTCACTGAAGACCTGCAAGACCTTAGTCTTCTCTCTTTAAAAATTCTCTCCCTATATGCCATATTTTGCAGGTGCCTAACTATGTGATGGCCTTCCAGTATATCAGGAGCTTGTAACTGGATACTATAATTGAAAAGCAGTCTCTCAGGTGCTGAACAGAGGGAAAAAATAATCTGCTGGCAATATTTATACTGTTCTTGAAACTCTTGAAACTCCTGTCAGGCTGTCAAGATCGCTCATATCTCTCCACCTAAAATAACGCATCAAAATGCAAGTAAAGCAAATGGTATATTTTCTGCTGATGAGGACCATATGGGATCCATTTATTGCTGGTTATATGGTTAGATTCTGCCAGAAAATCATACCTGCTTTCTGTCTAGCTTCTTGTTGTTCATTGCCAGGTCACCGGCTCTTCACCAGTAAAAATTAGGTAATAATATGGCAATGAAGTCCTATAATATCTAAAGCAGCTCAGCAGATCCTGGTGTGTCTACTGATACAATGTTACAGGAGTAATTATATCTCCAAATAACTTGCTTGTTACCTGTAAAACCAGTCAAGAAATCTTCACTGACTCTGGCCTCTTAGGTGTTTTATTGTGCATTACCCATTTAAAGATTATCTAGCTTACTTTGCCAAACCCCAGCCAGTATAGCAACAATAACTTGCCAACTTTGTCCATATATGAGTTCAAGAAACACTGAAATTTCAGGTACTGCAATAACACTGAAAAAGTTTAGAACTCTGCACTGCCTGGTCTCATTAGTACTCTTTCCTGGGCTGATCTTTTTTTTCCAATAGAGAGGAATGTATATATTGAATAAAGTAATAAATTCAAAAGGATCCCTTGAACAAGGGTATGGAGGGGATCTTGCAACTCATTTGTTTTAAGAGTTAATGACACTTACACCTGTGTAATGGTTTGGCTTAAAAACCGCAGGGGAAGACAAAGAAAAAAATTAACTCTTTTCCTGGGCCCATAGCCGGCTGGGAGGAGTAGCCAGGTTACCAAGGTTACCTCTGCCTGGGTTTTCCCATCAGCCCCGGGGACCCCCAAGGTGTGCTGGGAAGGGGCTGGGATTATAAAATCTGCGGGACAGAGCACTCACCCTCTCTCTTTCCCCCGGACCCTGGAGCTGAAGGCGGAGTGCCTCTACTCAGCACGGCCTTGAGGATTTTCCACCCCGGACTTTGCTGCCTGCTGTCTTTCCTCCACGGAGTTCCCTGAGGTTGCCACTGCTTTTCATCTTCCCCAGCCTGAGAGGACCCCTTTTGGAAGGACTTCTTCATAGACACACTGCCCCTGAAGGGACTGCCGCCTTCTTTTCCACGGATATATTTTGTTTTTGGGTTTGTGGGTGCTGGCCTCTGGACCTCTCCTGTGTTCTTGGGTGGGGTGTCCTCTTCCTCTGTGTTGCTAGTTTTTTTCTTTCCCCACGGTGAGGGTGGGGCCATCTTGCCCAGGGGCTATGGTGTAACCTATATTCCCTTCCCCCTTCCCTTCTCAGGTTATAGTGTGGGGTGTGTGTGTGTGTGTGTGTGTCAGAGGGAGTCCCAGCTGGCATCCACAGTGCCCTCTGCTGGCCATAATTGGGCAATTACACCCATTTATTCCCCCATATATCTACATTTTAATAAATTGCTGCTTTCCCTATCCGTCTCTTGTCCATTGATAAATCTAATATTGTCCTAAACCAGGACAACTTGTGACGACCGCACCTTCATTTCAGGATGATTTTGGAAGCTGATTGAATTTTATATGATTACTTTTGCTGTCATTAAATTAGAAGAAAACTTATGAAATTCTTTAAAATTCCTAGACATTATATGAACTGCTTACAATCCAAAGCTTTGTCAGTCAAAGCTGAAAATTGGTTGATTGCTTAATATCAAAATCAAAAGGTGATACTTTCTTCTGAGTTGACTACTTCTCCACAATATCCAAAATGCTGTTTTGAAAGCTTTAAGCCTTTTTAGACTTTTGCATAATATATACATTATATAGCAAGTAAGATATTAGAGGTCCTCTTGTATACTGCCAAGGTGAAAAACCTGGGTTCACACTTGTAGCAACATTGTTTATTTCAGAGTTGTTTAAAATAAAATAAAACTGTTTGCTTTAGGTAGACATAACTGTTTCCTGGGTATAATTGTTTATTTTGCTCACACTTATGAAAACTGTAAAGAAACAAGGGGCTATGATTCATGGAGAATAAAACTTTGTATTTTGTCTAAATGCTGTCTCAACTTATTTGGTTTCTACCTATTTTTTAGGCTACTGGCTTTCTTAAAAATCTAGTGCCTCTCTTCAAAACCATAGAAGATTAAACAATGTAATTTTGAGAGGTGGATTTATTTTTTTCCTTTACTTTGAAAGTAATATTTTACTTTTAAAGATGTGTTGGCTGGTAATTTCACTTTCTTTTCCATGAAATGCCACTGTCACAATTTATGAAGTTTCTCCTTTATTATGTTATTAATTTTGATGAGATGTCCATATATATTTTGGCCAATTTGAAATGTAGTAGATTGATTGTCAGTGGTTTAAGTGTTTTAAAGACAAACATTTTTCCATCTTTTGTCTTGTGCATACCATAATTACTGTTTCTCCCTACACAATGCTATTTTTCCAAAATCTGGTTATTAATCCCATAATCTCTTCTGTACTACAGCCAACTAAATAGTGCACAAGAATTTTTATTGTGAACAGTTACATTGCCTAATACATCCATAATAGACCTTAAACTTATTTGTCATACTTCACTTGGGGTGAGCTAAGGAATTATGGCTAAAAGGACATGAGCATACTTAAGACGATCAGTCAAAGATGTCTCATTTGCTGGTTCATTTGTACATTATCTATTGCTCTCTGTTGGATGTGACTTGGCATTTATCTGTCTCAAACATATGAATAGCAACCCCAAAAGAAATGCAACAGGTCCCTTGTGTTATGTGCCTAGGTAGCATGCATCCTCTGAAGGCAAAATGAATTACCTTCAAAGAACAATTCACAGTACTGAAGAGTATTTGATTCCTCTTTGTAGCCTCACATAGAACTAGCTTGCATGAAGCTCATATGAGAAAGAAGTGTGGATCTTGTTCAAGATGGAAAAAACACCAATTCCCACACATCTTTTGTGGAAGTCTAAATTCAAAGAGCTAAAACACAAGAACTTTCAATATAAAAGAAAAGTGTTTACCAGCATTTTTACTTATTGAGGTTATTTCTCCAGATTATTTTTGTTAAAGGCAAGCCAACATCTATCTATGTGATAACAGAATTTCTGCAACTAGCACTTTGCCCTTGCATGCATCTGGAAGGTACGACAAATATAATGAAAAGATCACTCATTTTCCTTACTGCTTTGTATATTTTTTCATATCCTCAGAATGTTAAAAATATGATCCTAACTTCACCACTGCATGGTCCTTGTTGTTTAGCCCTCCACCATGGTGTCTGTCATCATTTAATCAGATATTATATGGCAATAAAACGGCATTTGATCCTAGATCTCCAAACAGAAGATCTTCATGCCAAATTTCTCCTCAGTCCTTACCCAACCTTTCAAAGGCTACTTTGCTACTCCCTTGCCAACTCATCTTTTAACTTAATGAGATGTGATCGAAGGGAGCTATTATATTTTCCTTCTTTTCTTTTCTGCCACACTGTCAAGTACTACTGATGAAGGAGTGAATATCATGAGATGCTGACTACCTAAGTTAAATTAAGACCTTTTAGCAATATTAAGTCTATTACACGCAATGTTAGATCACTTCCTGTTACACTAGGCAACAGCCTTTTCCAGAAAGTCTCACATTTATATTTCCAACATAAAGAAGTGTTCACAACATTTTCAGTTAGCCTCATGGTATTGCAAATACAGAACTAGACTGACAGATGAGCCTACAAAATAGCACCTGGCCACCTACCTTAACTCATAAACCAGGCAAACTGCGAGCATTAAAAATGCCATCACCTTGCTCTTCTGACTTGAGCTGTGAAAGTTGTAATTCTTTCAGACCCAGATCACTCAGGTTGCATGATGTCATTTTGTAGAAAAGGAGACTGTAGCAGGATAGTTCTGCCAATCCTCTTTGCAGCTATTATATTGCAGAATTTTTGTGTAAAATTAGTGCTTCATAGTTAATAGAGTAGTATACTTTGGGATATCTGGGACCATAAGGGAATGTGGTGCAATAGGAATGTAAACATGCCAAAGCTGTATTTCAGTCCGGTTGAAGAAGAAACAACAAAAATCTTAAGATATATGAAGCCAACTGAATAGAGGATTGAAGTAATTTGTTTATGTTATAGTTATGTCTCTTATAGAATAAGGGTCTGCTTTTACTGAGGCACAGGAATTTCTTACGTGGATGCTCCAGGAACGAATATTCTTTGTTCAGTGTACCCGTGCTGCTGCTTTGTCTCCTTTGCACTTTTCCGTATAGTGACATATGTCTTACAGGTATTTCCTCCACAGTACATACTCCAGCCTCCTACAGCAGTGACTTCTGAGAGATTTTGCTAAAGTAATTTAGTCACCTTTTGGAGATTATGGGGAATTCTAAGATATATTCATGTATATTTTGTTTTAATTCATCAAGAACATGTTCAGTTTTCCTTCCTGGAAAAAACCATTCTTATTCTTGTTGTTCAAAGTGAATCCCAGCTTTGAGACATTACTCTGAATTCTTCCACTGGTACATTGTCTTTTCTGAAGCCCATGAAAAGCACTGCTGAGGATTTGGGGAGGTACAGAGTGAGAAAAATAACTAACAAAATTAATCATGGCCAAATTATTTTTTGTGTAGACAGAGTCTGACCAAAGGTAGTGTTAACTGAAAGAATATTTGTTTTGTTGTATTACCATTGTCCTTCATTTTGCCTGAGATGAGTGAACTATAGAGTAGTAACAATTCTAATATGTTTTTCTTTTTCAGTTACATGTAGATGTAGAATCCTCGTAGATTGCATCATTCTGTTATTCTTTTTCCTAGGTATGTCCTTCTAAGAAGACCTTCACATCTCATGTTAGCTATAAACAGCTTTTTAAGTCAGAGCTCATGGCCATCCATGAAATGAATAAGATCTGTCCATGGTCCTCACATGGTTCAGTAAAACAACCCATATGCTCTTGCAAAGTCCCTGGTTTTAGCTTTGATGTGCTTCCATCATCACCATAGCTCTATGGCTGACTAAGAACTGTTACTGAAGGAAAGAATTCTTATTTTGGGGACAGATGTCAGAATGTAAGACATAGATATACAAAACACAGGAGAATAAGAAAACTACATTTGACAATCAGAAACAATCATTGACAATCAGAAACAAATAAAGACTTGTTAAAAAAGAGAATATCTGAATAACAAGTTACCACCTACATAGAAAAAACATATTCTAAGGAATAATAAATTATATGTTAATCCAAATTCAAGTCGCTCTACTTTTCTATCTGAAAGTGGTGAACAGGACAGCAGTGCTAGATCAGTTTAGGTGTTGAGTAGAAGTTTTTGACGCTAATATTCCAGCCTCCAGATTTTTGATTTCTTGGTAAAACAGAGCATCCTTAGGGGTAGAGTCTTAATGTTTATTATTCATTCTAATGAATAGCAATATGTTAACACTCAGCTCCATTGGTATCAAGAATCTTTGTTTTGTTTATTTCATTTTAAAATTAAGATGAAAGATTTTTATATTTTAAGGCCATGATTTTACTCTATTGAATATGTATCCTACCATAGGACTCTGACTCAGGCTGTCTAACTGAAAGTTGAAGAGACACAACAAAGTCAGATAAAATAATGAAGGCTCAAAGGAATTCAAAGGCTCAAAAGGAATTTTCTGTACATTCTGAAAACTAAAATAAAAATTATAAATGTAGCAGAATTAAAGAAATATATGTAACTGCTTTTTATATAGATATATAGTTGCAAAAAAATTTTTTTAATGATAAGGTTTTTGAAAGGGAAATGAAACCTTATGTATCAGGATATTATTTAGCCTTCACTTAACAGCATTTAGGAAAAACAATGCAGGTAAGCATCTTACAGACAAGTTGCTTAATAACTTGTTGAAATTATGTAGGTACACTTGTACATCTACACTTACCTTCCTAGGCCTGTTCAAACAGTATAACCACCACCAGTGGTAAATTCTTTCCTCAATTTTTCTTCAGGAAAGTAGTGGATTATCATCATAACATAGTTCTTAAATATTTGAAAATTTGTATTTATAATTCTTACTGCTAATGGAAATGTTCATCAGATTTAGGCTTTTCCTGATACAGCTGCATATATCTTCAGTTGATTTTATCTTCAATGTCATCAATGTGGATATTTCCTGAAAAAAATATTATGCATTTCTGTTTTGTACTTAGGACATATGAAGAATGTATAGGAAATATAAGTATGTATAAGACATGCAAGGCTGTGTATTGTGGAATGGTCCAGCGATGCCGTAATTCTTTCACCTATGTAATTCTTTGTTGCTTTCTGTCTGTCTCTTACAAATCTTTTTAAAATTGAAGTGAATTTCCTGTGTACAACTATCAAGAATCTGAATTGTTCTGTTCTTTGGACTCCTGTCTGTGTTTCTCCATAAATTTATGAAATGTCTTAACTTTGTTTATAATGTTTTACACTCAATGGTCTTCTGGAAACTTTACTCATATACTCATATAATTACCACTTCCAGCTACCTTATACTTTGTCTGAGTACGTTTGGATCACGACTGGCTTAACCAAAAAAAGACTCAACTAATTATACATTTTTTCAGACTACCAAAGGGACAGGTAACAAAAAAATCAGAAACTATGAGGAAAGGAAAAAACAAGCTCTACCTATAAGCATTATATTCTTTTTAGTTGTTTAGTGCTATTCCACCCAAGCTACCAGTTTTAGCAGTGAAAATCCATCTCGTGCCTGTTTATGTTCTTCTGAAGTGTTTTTGAAAACTGCTTCTGAAGTATGTCATTTACTAACTCCACCAATTTGCCTTTTATGGTACAGCTGCTTGCTGAGTTCACTCCTGCACCAATAAGCAAGAACAAAGCTGCAGTTTGAGTCATTCTTCGGAAAAAGGAAGAAATTATATTGAGAATCCTGTTCAATTGAATTTGAACAAAAAACTATTTATTGACATTCCTAAGTGATCTGAAGGATTAATTAGTGAGAAAATGGTGCATAGAAATTTTAAATAAGAGAAAGGTTTCATTTCAGCTTATAGGCTATAATACTTTTATTTCCACTTCTGAAAGACTCTTCTGTAAGGAATTAACCTTTGTATTGACATTTTCAATCCACAAATAGGTTTTAGATTACACTTAAATGTGGCTTCCATTGCTGACTCTGGAATTCAACTAGTGAATGAGCAATTTAGCAGAAATTCGTAAACATAAATGTTACAAGTTCCCGGTATCATATTCTTGTTAGAAAAACCTCAGTACTTCTAATCTCTCCAGAACATTTTTTTTGTGATTGACCTTTAAAATCATGACAGGAGAACAAAGCGTTGGCTGACATTTAAGGTGAAATAGGAGGATTTCCTCATATTTTATTGCTAAGTTTGTTTTTCTTTTTTTCCAGACTATGTGAGGAATAATTTGTGTCTGTTATTAATAAACTGGTATCAACATGGAAAATTACTAAGAGTGCCCCTTCACTAGAAGTGGAAACTGTTTATTTCCTTTTGAAAAAAAAAAAAAAAGATTTTCAGACATGCATTCAGATAGGCATTCAGAGAATATGATAGCAGTGATCTACTTTGTTTTTTTCATAGCCTCAGAATTGCCTCATCTATGTGTGTGCCTACATGGGATGAAAGGAGAAATTGTGGCTCAGTTTTGTGTCTTCCAGGTGTATTTGCTCATTTTCTTTTGGAAAAAGGGTCTGTTCTAGAGGATTTCCAGATTCAGTATTCTTGTCAAAAGACCACGTAAGAAAACACTGGAAGTAAAAATTTTTGTGACAAGCTTGCAAGAAAGTAAGAATGTTTAGTCCTTCGTCTCAGATCACAGGTAAAACTATTATCTCATGTAACAGCATTANTGTGTGTGTGTGTGTGTTTGTTTGTGTGGTAAGCTTTAATCTTTTTCTGGTCCTCAGAGGGGTTTAGGTATTTCAGATCGTAGTTGCAGATTCTTCACCTCAAGCTGTGCCAGCTAATTTTTTTTTCCCTAGAAATTTCTGCTTTATGGTGTCCATAAGTGTCTGTATCTTTGACAGCAGGTTTGACACCACTTCCAAAGTCAAGACTTTCTCTTCCCAAAGAATTTGGCGTCTCCAAGGATCTGTAGCCAGGAAAATGCTTTCCATTTAGATACTCATTTAATGGCTTATAAGACATC
>VYZS01086350.1:4332-58869 GCA_013400695.1 Neodrepanis coruscans | reverse complement strand
GGATTGGGAATGGAGGAGCGGGAGCGGGGGATTGGGAATGGGGGAGCGGGAATCGGGAACCGGCAATGGAGGATTGGGAATGGGGGAGCGGGAATGCCGACCCGCCGGTCCGTGCCCACCGGCTCTGTCCCGGCGGGGCTGTAGGAAAACACTTGGGGGAGAGCGCGGGTTGTGCTGGTATGTCGGGGCTTGTCCCCGGGGAGTCGCTGGGCAACGGAATCACTGCGGGGATCATCGGGGTGGAGATGGAACAAGTATTTCAAGTTCCCGGCAACATTTTGTATTACAAAAGAAAAACAAAACCACCGAAACAAACGCACAAAGGAAAAAAAAATAAACGAAACTAAAACCCCAATGTAACAACAAAACGAAACAAAAAAACCCAAAGAACAAAGCCGACACCACAATAAAACCCCACCCAAGAGAGCAGGAAGGACCAAGGGAAGAAGGGGAGGAAATACAGCGTGGGGAATGGGGCTGGGATAAATCCTGCTCACACATCCCGGCCCAAGGGCAGTGGCCGCGCTCCCGAGGCCCAGGGAGCCCCTCGCTCTCCCAGCGGGAAAACGGAACGAGGAGCCGCAGGAGCCTGAACAACCCCAAAGTCAGATAGAGAAAGTAACTCCTGCACTTCTTCCTAAAGGAGATGCACAGGTTTTCTTATCCTTCACTCTGACGGCAGCAGGGACAAGGTTCTTTTTAAATTTTTTTTTCATAATTTTGTTTTTTGAAGGTCTAGATCTTGGCTTCGGTGTGAGAGTTGACTGGTAAAATACCAAAGGATAAGTTTTCTCTTTAAGTTGAGCACACATCAGCCCAAGAGCTGGACCTGCACCTCCCTCCCCATGTTTGTACAGAGGGAAAAAAGCCAATGACAGGAAAAAAGAAAAAGAAGAGCTAGGGAAAAAAAAGAATGACATACTAAGAAATTAACCAAGAGCTGAGAGAAACTGAACTGCATCTGGGAACACTGACCATATCCCTTACCTTACTTCACTATAGTCCTTGATCAAAATAATTACATGAATTGTTGGGTCCTCTTGGACAGCCCTGAGAGATGCCCTTGGATCTTAAAGGAAGGTTCCTCTGTGGCTTGTTCTTCCCAAGAGGATGCTTTACTTGTTTAAGATTTGGAACACAAAGATGCATTTCTGCAGTGCCCACACCTCTTACAGTTACATTTACTTGTTGAAATGTCAGGTCCTTCAGTGTCTCCTACTGTGATGTAACCCCTGGGAAGGGCCAGAACCCCGAGCAAAGGAAAGCAGTGGCTTTCCTACCAGTAAAGAAAGAGTCTGCATGGCTGAATGTTAAAAGAAAACAAGGAGAGATACACTAATGTGACAGGCTTCAAATTGTAGGGGGGCTTCAGCATATTATGTTTGATTGCATTGAATTGTAACAATCCTCACTCCTATCCCTTCTGCTTCCAGCCTTGGGATACCACAAGTTGTGGAGATTTCCAAAGGAGTCTCACTTTCCCAAACATCACAGGCTAAAACCATAGAAGAGCTGATGGAAGTAATGAGGCAATCAAAGCAGAGTGAACATCTGCATTTTTGCCTTAAAGTGTATTTCAAGACACTGTAAAAAAGTGTCTTCTGGCTTGTGCAGAGCAGGCCTGGCTGTGTTGTTTCCCTGGCCAACATAAGGGAGTGCAGGTGTAATTACTCTCCTTTTATCCTCAGGGCTATGGCTTGGAAAGGCACAGGAGTTCAAAACTCATGTTATTTTCCAGCCAACCTATTGCATGAGACAGGCAGGTATTTTCCCTTGTGGATCTTCCAGCAGACAAAAACTATAGTCACTGCAGAAGAGCCCATGAGAAATGGTATCTGACAATTCCTTGCAGTGTTCTGCTGGGAAGAGACAAATTCAGTAAGAAATCCTGCAGAGGTGACAAGGTTGCCACGAAGATGGTTTGTCCCTTACAGACATGTACTTTTTTTTTTTCCCTAGCCTTTCCTTTCTTATTTCAGGGAAAGGAAATTGCTGTTCAGAATTCCTCTGCCTCCACAACAGACAATTTTCAGAATGCAGCATTCCATATGAGAGAGACACATGTGAGTGCTCACGCATACCCTGAAGCAGAATTACAACATTTACATTTGTTTCCTGTCTTAAGCTCTCACTGGGGACTAAAAATCCAAGAGAGTCTGCACTGCACCCCAGAAGTGTCTGCTTTTCACTGGTGACTCATGTGCTACTCTTCGAGTCATATCCAGTGTTGGTTTTATTTCTGATCCATAGAAAGCAAAACATATCCTTGCTATGGCTTGAATCTAACACAGACTCAATAAAAAAAATACAGCACTCTAGAGATTTTCCCTGCTGGTGCAGCGGGACCCAGCTGTTCAGCTGCATTCTGACTCACAAAGATCTCATTGTCTCTTTGCATGTGATAATGCACTCAGAAATGACAAGCAAAGAGAATTTTTTAAAGCACACATATGGCTTTTTGTCTAAGTAATATATTGGATGTGCAGAATAACAGTTTCTTGTGCTCTGGCACTATGACACTATGGCAAGCTGCAGTTAATTCTTTTATCTTGAATTCCCGTTCTTCCTAAAAGACCCTTATACACTAATCACTGTTAATAACAAATATGAAACATCTCTACAGACATAAAAAACAAATACCACCGTTATTTATTTTGAAACACTGTAAACAGATGGAGCAAATACTGCTTTAGCACAAAAGAAGAGACAACACACAGCTTATTGCCCCGACTCTGCTCCTCACCAGGCAAATGGCTGTGCAAGATGCACAGGGCTTTTCCAGACAGTGCATAGTAAGAAGCTGAAAGCAAAGCTGCTCTGAGGAACCACATACTCTGGATTCATTTGGATTGAGTATTTTCTGATCTTTGACTAGTGTTTTCCACAGGGGACTTTGAACTGGTAGTTTCCAAGGTTCTGTTTCTGGAATCTTAGAGAATATGAACATATGCCTGAATAAAGCCTTATTTAAAACTGGATTCACTGTTTGTGAGATAAGTGACTGGCACATACATACATACATACATATATATACATTGAAAATGGAGTCAACGGGGAACACTTTGCAACAGCTATTAACATTATCGTTATAAAGTAGGAGACAACCATTATAGCTAAGACCTCATGTATGAACGTAACTACTACTCTTCAGAAAGCATAAGATGGCATTTACAGATAATATTGCCTGCTAGGATTACTGAGCATATGTTGTCTGGCATCTTGTATTTCACAGGTTACAAGCATGTTTTCCTTTCACACTAACCTGCAGGAGCATTTGTTTTCTTTTTCACACATCCTTCTTTC
The DNA here is from genome assembly GCA_013400695.1 of Neodrepanis coruscans. Taxonomy (NCBI): domain Eukaryota; kingdom Metazoa; phylum Chordata; class Aves; order Passeriformes; family Philepittidae; genus Neodrepanis; species Neodrepanis coruscans. The sequence continues at coordinate 55,566 of VYZS01086350.1, read as the reverse complement.
TTTGCCATTACCAAAGCTGGCAGTCTGGCAGGGTCTAATATGCACTATATGTTCAGAGATAAAAGCACCAAGCTAAAGGGAACGGGAAAGAAATGTTTTCCATTTCTCAGAGGGGAAAGAAAACAACTGTTACACTGCAAGTCCTCTTTTTCTCAGTCAGTATTACATTTGGACATTTCATCAGCTGACATGAAAAGATTGTGAAAGCAGTATGTATCTCTCCTTTGTCTGGAGAGCAGGTCAGATTTATGGAAACTCAGCCATTGATAACTATTTTTCTAGAAAGCATATTACCCTAACTAGCAATGTTATACACTTAAAAGCTTCCCAGCTACTCTGAGAAGCCTGTTTTGATGGAGGCATTAAGCAAAACATAGGTTCTTTGGCTTATTTTCAGTTTGCCAAAAAATAAGCAAGGAAAAATGCTAACTGTGGCATTCCTTCTCCATCAGTCTACAGTTTCAGAAATCAAAAATGGTAAGAAAAAAACCCCAACCAACCAACAAAAAAATAAAACAAAAAAATAACCAAGTGCTGCAGTAGCTGACCCTCAACACACCTTTGCTGCAGAAGACAGGTTTCTGTATTTGCTATGGAAGGCACAGTCAGCTGGTAAGTAAAGGATCACTGTTAGGGAGACATAAGAAGCCCATTTGTTCATGTCAAGACCAACATACTGCCCTGCAACATAAGCAAGCAGATCTTGGCTAACTGAAGTAATGCTCTGCTGTATTTACATGCTTCTCACATCTTTGGGAACAGAAGCTTTCTCCGTGCTATGGAACCTGCTCCTTCAGCTGAAACTGGCCATAACAAAATTTGCACTATAGCTGCTTCTCAGGATTAAAGTATTTAAAAATATAAATATTAGATACATTAGCATTTAAATATAGGAATAAAAGATTGCTAAGAAAAGATGATTCTAAAATGCAAAAAAAACAGTGTATATAATATTATGGACAGTAAAACAGTTGTATTCTCCACATCCTTTCTACAGAAAAATAATCTAACTGTGGAGTTGGGAATGCATGGGTTTTATTTTAAAAACTAAATAAATGCTACCTCTTGTCAAATGTCGATGGGAGGTACAATCATCAATTGTATTGTCAATCCAACATAAAGTTCTCTCTTACAAAAATAGTGATTGCTAAAACCACGCAGCAATGCTCAATTTAAGAAAACACATCTTGACAAGTTTTGTGTTCATGAGCGTGGGTAAGAGTCAGCACTTTTCCAGTTACATGTGTTTAACTGGCCTCTTTTGTGTAACAAAGAGGAGACACTAACAAAAATAACTATGCATGTCATTATGAAAGAAAATTACCTGGGCTGCTGCAGAGACAACACCTCTCAGTCACTTTTCTGTTTCTGTAATAAACAAGGGAGAAAAGATTTTTCTTTCCCTAGACCTGCTTACTTTAGCAAGTAGGATCTGTTGCAGGGCACTCTGTAAAACAAATCGGTGGATCCCTAAAATTATCTGAATGCTTTTATGTAAAGGATGTACACCTATTTTACCTGCAGATCTCATATCCCTGATATATTCAAGAGGCAGATTCTTTGAACAGGGTTCTCCTCCTTTAGGAAATGTAGGAATTCGCAGGTTAAATCAGCTGCTTATATTTTCATCTCTCGTCTCTAGGCAGGTGACTAACCCTTAGCAGGTACTAACCTTTGCCTTGTGCACTGCCTCAAAGGCTACCCCAGCTTTTTTAGGCAAATCTTCATCTTCAGTTATGTCCTTGCAAAATGCTGTGACAAGGTCCTGTAAAACTTACCCTCCAAAACTTAAATGCATTTCCCAAGGTAATTTCCCACATCCTCTTGGGGAAAGAAAAGTAGGTTTTTGTCATTCTATCATCACATTTACTGTTGAATCTAGCAGCCTATATTTACTTACGATGGTTAAACATACAAATAGAAGGTTAGTGAGTAGAGGTATGCTCTGCATATTTCTTCAGGCTTGTTGTGTGTGGACACTCCTGACTCATCTAAGCAGAGGCATCTGATTCAAACAGTGCATCACTCCCAAGTGTCAACCACAAAGTTGCATCAGTTTAACCAAACTGTTAAACCCATGCAACTGTGAAGACAAGCCTTGCAGGACAATAAAGATTTCTCAAGTCTTAATCAACCTAACTGTGGCTTAAATACGTGGGGAGTTAAAAGGATTTCTGTTGAAACCTCAGCAGAGTTGTGCTGAATCAGAGAATCTGCTTCTTAGTCTTGCTAGAGTTAACGAAATTATAAACCCAAGGAGTTTTCCTCCAGCATGTTTGGTTACTGGTTCTAGAAAACCACAGAGTTCAGTGGTCTGTACACTTGTGCCCTCTTAAACAGGTCTCCATTCCACAGCCGGAGGTTGTGATCCTGCTTTACCTCCAGTAAGTCTATACATGTGGGGAGGGGGGGAAAAGAGTCAGGAACTAACCTTTAGAAGCACATTTTCTTCTTTGTATACAGCTCAGTTTTGAGCAGAACAGATTAATTAAATTGCAAAGAAGAGGTTTTGTTGTTAGTTGAAGTGGTTTTGTTCTATTTCCAGGAAAAAAGTAACAGAGAAGTATAAAGTGGTTTCACTGTCATGGTAAATCTCCCCCACACTCCCTGTTTTTGCAGCAACGAGGCCCCACTGTCCAGGCCAGCACGTGTGCAAAGAGGACAACACACCACTGCATGACCTCTTCTCATGGAAACCTTTCACAGGTACCTGCTGCTGGCCCCTGAGCCCCAGGGCTGGTGTGGGCTGGGAATCAAAATATGCTCAGCAAACACCTCCCAACAGGATTAATTTGCTGAAATTTTAATTCCTGCCCACTTATTTCTTCTGTTGGGCAGCAACTGAACACGAGTCCAGCACTGAGTTCCAGCACTGAGTTCCACCTGTTCCCAGCTCAGCCCTTAGAGCCACAGATGCTCTGATGTCTGCAATGAAGGCCAGCACAGATGTAAAGGGATAGGAGAAACGAGGCCTCTTGCTTAGCTGACATCAGAGCCACACAGCTTCCCAGCTTCCTTTTGGTAAAGCTGATCCAAGGCAGTTATTTCTTCCTTTTAAGTGACAGGCTAGTTTTGAAAATCTGCAAAGAGAAGGGAGCCTTTTATTTCTGGCAGAAAAGCAGGGAGGAGAAGATCAAGTGGCGCACAGAGGTTTCACCAATTTGTTTGAATTTATCTGTCTTACACCTGTCCTCCATTATCATATCTTAAATCCAAGGGTTTTTCTAAACAAAACTCACTCTGGCTGGATCATCCACATACTTTAAGACAAATTTTACTGGCTCTACTGCCTCTTTTCACTTTTGCATGTGAATGGAATTCTACAGAAACCTCCTACCAATGCTGTGTCCCTTCTAGACAGGCCAGTTTCAGAGTGGCACAGGACCCAGCCCAGCAACTTAAGGCAGTTTGAGCACAGTCCCATCTTCTTACAGTAGAAAGAGGCAATTGTACCCAAGTAAGTATTTTTTACTTGTCAGCAGTGATATCTGAATGCCCTCCTTCCTCTCTCCCAATAATATGGTAGCTATTCTAGTAATGCATGAAGTAAAGCCCAGTTTCTCAGCTGGCAATCTGAAACAAGTAAGTTTATATCAAACACTCCTCCCAAGCCTTTTCACCACATGAAGGTAGCAGTCAAGTGCTTTAAAACAAAACACAACATTTGACAGACTTGTAACCTTAACCACAGCTTCAATATTGTTTCTTTCCCAGGCAGTGACTACAGGCAAGCACTGCAGAACAGCCTGCTGACCCATGGAAGACCAACTAAAATGCCTGCACTCTGCTTCCCAGTTTTGCACAAGCAAGCGAGGAAACGTAGGTGGGTTAAAAAACCCCAAAGGCAGACATGAAGCAAGGAAAAGTGTCAACCACAAGCAGTTCTTTCTTCAGGTAGTGTAAGTCAGTTCCCAACAACAGGCTGGAGTCACTATAACACTTAGAATCTGCAGGCATCAGCTACACCAAGCCCCAGTCTAACCCTAATGACTTGGGAAAGTCAGTCAGACCTTGCAAGGAGCTAAACTATGAGTCAAAACAGGCTTTTTATACAGTAATTCAGATTTCAGCAGTGGGGTGGTGGGGGCAGAGTATAACTATTCTTGAGTCGATGGCTCATTCAAACTGCATTTCCCTTCTCCCACTTTCACATTTCCAGAGGTTCGCTTTGACTCTTAGAGGGGTGATACATGAATCCTAGACTGAAAGGAGATTAAGTCATGCTGAACAAGTTTGTGTAGAAGGATCATCTATAACAACAAAATAGAAAGGTGATACATTAAAGCCTGTTAAGTTTTAAGTGCAATGACTTGACCTGCTCCTTCTGTTTCAAACGGCCAAAAATGTGGCATTTGAAGAACTGTTGCATTTCATTGTAATGGCAGCTAACACAATGCTGACTTAGCAACATACTTTAGCATGTTGAAAGTTCTCTAAAAACATTATTAGAGAAATTCAATTTGTTTAATTCAGTGCTGAAAAAAATCCTAAAACCTGCCCTTGGAACAGATATGTTTATTAAAAATGAGACAGAGCCCCACACAGTCACAGTATAATCCATTTATTAGCATACCTTGTGAGCCATTGGTGTTGATCCAAGGGACACAACAGTTTTGGCACTTGACTGATTTCAGAGGTACTCAGCCTGTAGTTAGTAGAAAGGGACTTTAACAAGACTGAGTGGGCTATCACACAAATGAGTATTATATCTTGATGTGGAAATATAAGTATTTTCGAAAAGGAGTAAAAACATGGCCCAGGAGATGTGCATTTGTCCAGGTTACAGTGCCTCATTCTACAAGGAGCAGTTGGTTACCACCAGAGGCAATTGTGTTCTCTCTAACTGCAAGAAACGCCCAGTGAGTCTATCAGGATATGTTAAATACCACAGTGCAGTTCATCTCTCAAAAGCTTTCATCTGATTTCTGAACACACACATAAAAATCTGTCTTCAAGTGGTTGATGGATCACTGAAGCTCTTTTGGGGTGAAGAAACTTCAGGATACTGGCTTCAGAAAGAAAGACAAAAGGCAGATCTACGTCTATTACCCCTGAGACAGCAAATATCCACATACCAGTGCCTCCACTAAGGCCTTTGAAAAACTGACCTGTTATTCTCAGCTATGAGTGTACGAGCATTGCATAGGTAACCAACATCCTGTTAATAAAAAGCTGCCTAATTAATTACAGCATAGAACATAGTTCACAGAAATCATCAGAACAGTGTTTAGCCACAGGAAAAAGATAACTCTTTAATCCAGCTTCAGCTGGCCAAAGCGTGGACAGCTACCAGTGAAGGCAGTGCAGGTCAGGAAGACACTGGCACTGGGTTAGCCTTTGGAACACTGGGGTTTCCCCTCAAAGAGGGATATCTGGAGTAGTAATTGCTGCTCCTTAGACCCTTATCGTAGCCACATTTCTCCTCCTGCCAATGTTCCTAACCAGTCATAGTGATGTTCCCTTTCTCACATAACCAGCATGTGCCACACTGCTATGGGAAATCGTCTCACAGCATCCACGTGGCCCAGTGCAGCCACCAGCAACACTCAGCTCTCAGCTCCTGTAAGTAGTGTAGCCTTACAGGGTACATTACTCTATTCCAACAGAGTAATGCTGCAAAGGTGGACTGTACCAGCCCACAGGTTAAGCCAAGGCAAAGCTCTACCCAGCTGTTCAGGTGCTCTCTGCCCAGAGCTCCCCAGACATACCTACAGCAACTGTGAGCTCAGTGCAACTCCTGCACCTTCCTGAGGCACAGTGGCAACTAACCTGGGTGGATTTTTATCCCCTTGTAGCAAGGCTGCCACCAAGACCACACTAGCAAGTTTAAAGTGGGCTCCAGCATACAGATACACATCACTGAAATAACTTACAGAATTGCCTACTAATAGAAAATTGTATTCAAATAGTCAGCAGGTGACACAGCCTCCCCTGGCAAACTGCATTCAGTTCTGGTTACCAAAGTTTAAAGATCCAGCAGAAAGACAAGACATGGAAAGATAGTCAGCATATTATCAGACACCTGGACAGTTTGGGTTGCAAAGAGACAGGGAAACCACAGTCTTAGAAAAGGAACTATCTCTAGAGTAATGAACAATAGAAAACATAAAGCCAAGCCCCTTAGTTCCTCTCATGGCTTAGAACACAGGGACAGATGGGATTCAATAAAAACAAAAGGCAATTAATTCAGGAACCATAAGAAGAAATCATTTGCTATCAAGAATAAAATTGCATTGGTTTTCATTGGCAGAAAGTATCAAGTCTGAGAGCTTTGCTGGATTAAATACAAAATTAAAAATTTAAACATTTATATGGAAGATGAAGACTGGTTACATTACATAGTTTTTTAAAAGTTAGGGGTACAAACTCTTACAGTTCAGAAAAAAAAAGAATGACAAAAGGATAGTGCATACTGTTTGTACAACATCTAGAGGACCAAGTACTTGTACTTCCATTTTTAATGATAATAACAGTAATGCAAGTAATTAATTTAAATGGGTCGAGAACAAAATTCCCCAAAAGGAAAGGTTGTTAAAACTTGTTCAGTACAAACTCACACACACCAGCTTTTGGAACAACTGATGCTTAACATTACAAAATACAGTCTTAGGGTGGCTGAGTGTTGCTTGTCCAGCTGGGCAGTTCCAGTAAGCCTCAGTGGCAAAGCACATGAATTTGGTTTGGACCACAGTCTCAGGTTAAAGAGCAAAGAGCAGTAGTGGTGCTCTGAAACAGGCCAGGACAATGGAGAACAGTATTGGCAGGTTCGCCCACAGCACCAGTAGGTTGTAAAAACATGGAAGGAGATTGGATGCTTCCCTCCTCCTGGCTCATGCAGGACTCACGGGATGTTAATTACAAGGATTCTCACAGCTTTCATGGTGACAAGATCTAGGAGAAAGAAATACTTTGAAGGAGAACATGGGAATTTCAGAAGAAAATGCCAGGTCTGTGTTACACAGTAATTTATTCTAACTCCTGAATGGCCACCTGCTAAGCAGGATTAGGGAAATAACCTCACAGTTTCAGTCCTTTGGGTGTTTCTATGCCTGTTGGGGTTATGGGTATAAACTGAAAGATCAAACAAGGTTAACTTAGAGATGTGACAGCACCCAAGGCACAGAAATTCCATTTGAGCTGCTGTAGGCTTGCTGGCTTGCAGCAGATGGAAGGTGAAAGCCAAATCCCTCTGTGCTTCCCAGACAGGTACTGTTGCTGCTAGTGTGGAACTTAGCATTTAATTCCCCACAAGACCAGAGGTCTGTGACATAATTGCTGTCAGTCCTCCTGCCATTTTAATTCATGGGAGATAGGGAGCAGTCTGCAGTTTGCACCTTAGATACTCTCTGCCAGCAGCCATAGAACAACACAGCCAGCATGGAGCCAAGCACAGCGCTGCCAAGGGACCAAGCCTAGCACCTCAAACAGGGTTAGCAGCACAAGCTGCACTGAAGACATTCAGCATCTCTAGAAGAGGCACAAACAGGTCAGGTTTATCTCTGAGACCAGTCTGCAGGGGTTCTGACATTGCATGTTTTAAAGATTCCTACAATTCTTTGTTAAAATAAGGTTTCCAAGTAGGATCTTTAAACAGTTCATTGCAACACTAGTAGCCCAGCTATCCTATAACCCCTGCAGAGGTTAAATGGAACTGATTAATTTAGCATTCTCACAAAAAAAATCAGCCACTTAGCCAGGTCAGCACCTTTACATTAAGCTATTTTATAGGAGAAGAATTAAAGCTTTAGGCAATCACTACTTATTAAATCCAAGGTGATTTCTAGGATCGCATGTCACCACATGCTCTGTAATAAGACATTGCTAATCCCTAGGCTGTGCTCTGCCTTCTGTTCTAGCCTTGGTAATACCTAGATACTGAACACCTCAATGCCTTGAGTGCAGACCTTCCAGACAGCAGGTCAGTGACTGAGCCAGTTTCTGCCTACCCTGCGGTGCATGACCAAACCCAAAACATGCATATCTGACATAAGTTCCACGTGTCCCATCCTGTATTATTACTCCACATTCGTGTCCTCAGTTACACATCAAAGCTTTTTGCTCCTGCTCCTGAGCAGACCTGTCTTCTTCCTGGCTTATCTGTACACAATGGGAAAACATCATGCACTGCACAACTGTTAATGCACTTAGCCCTTCTGTCTAGTTTGATATTCTTTTATCTACTCAAGAATAATAAATTAACTTTAAAAACTGCTTAAGGCATAAGAGGGAATGCTGTTCATTTGTTTGGATGAGTCAGAAGGAAGAAATTGAAGTATTCAATAACCCCTGCTTTCTCTCAGCATTATTTCTGTTCAGGCTGAGAATTACAGCTTGATGGCAGTGCTTGCATACCCTCAAGTTAAGCCAGTTTACTCTCCACTGAGAGGAATGAAAAAAGAAATAGTGCAAAGAAGAGAAAAAAAGAAAGAATAGCCCGGAGATTTCAAGAATAAGACATACTTCAGGAAAGCAGGAAGCTGCTTTGCAGCAGACTTACTGTTTTTCACAAGGAATGAGTAATTTTCTTGAGCTGTATCTATACCCCAGGAGTAATTCCATGTTTCAGGGGAGAACTATGAACACAGAGATATTAAAGACTAACAGCACAAGTAAAGGGCAGCTAATAACTGTGGTGAATAAGGTACCAAGAGGAAGTCCCCACAGTGCTGATAAATCATGATACAACACCTGAATATTTGAGATTAACATTACATTTGGATTTAAAGAAAAATAACATGTCTATTCACTTGAGGTCATACTTTTAAGTTCTTCACAGTAATCATGAGGGCAAGAAAGCTACTGTCTCTTAAAAATGAAGATTTACTCCACACCAACAACTGATTCTAGGAGACGCTACTTTAAGGAAACAAAAAAACAAACACACACAAAGAACTACTATAGTGAGAAAGCAGCAATAAAACCATAGCATTTGGTGCCTGGAAATGTGTGACAGAGGATTACAGCAGGAGGAACAAGCATCTCTTTGCAGGGGCAGACACTTGAAAGGGATCATTTGGAAGCAGACCTACTATTCAGAAGAGAAAAGGTTCCCCCTAGAGACATAACAGGGAAGGAAAAAAGCCCAGCTCAGGTCAAATCTTCTGATTCCTGGAATTAGAGAGAAATGTTATGAAAAAATGTATGAAGACTTCTACTATGCCAGCATCTGGTGCCATCTTCCAAGCACCTCACCTCTCCTTTCAGTGTTTTTCAACTGTCCAAACATACGAACCAGAATAGATTCTCAGTGGCAGGCATCTCTCTGTTTCTACCATTCCAGTGTGCCAGGGCAAAGGAACAAGTGTGGGTGCATTACAGGACTCAGGTACTTAGACCAGCGTATACTTATCATTGTTACCAGTGTGCACCTGCTTTCTCTGCGTACAGATAACAGATTAACTTTAAAGAATCAGTCATAACTGGTTTTCTCCCAGTTCTACATTAAAGTCTTTTGCCAGTGTCCAATGACAAAATAAATCTTCATCAGTCACAGACCAGAAGCCACAGCCTCCTACTGCTGCAGGGCAAAAGGACCATATTCTGAAGTTGCTAGAGCTCAGTCATTTTCATTTTAGCTTGGTCACTTTCTTGATCCAGGGTACGAATTTGCTGACCTTTGTGTAAACACCAGGTGAATCCTTCCGACCACAGCCATACCCCCAAGAAGTGATGCCCAAAATGATCCAGCGTCCATTTGACCTCTGACACATGAGTGGCCCTCCACTGTCCCCTTGACAGCTGTCCACCCGTTTATCTTCAGAGAGGTTCCCAGCACAAATCATGCGGCTAGTGAACTTCTGCCCATAGCGGACCTCGCAGTCTTCCCGTGGGAGAAGAGGCACCACCCCCTGCAGCAGGGTTCTTGAATAGGACTTCCCTGGAACAGAACAGACAAGCCAGACTGATTCATGTACAAATAACAGCAGTGACCTGGAGCAATGGTGCTCCCTACAAGAACAGACACTTGTGCATTTCATGTCAAGTCTGCAGCACAGAAATAGGCTGAGCTCAGCATCTCTGAACCACAGAACTTCAGACAACAGTGATGTCAAATCAGACCACAAAAAAAGAGCTGTAAGGTCAAATATATGGGGAAGACGTTTGGAGGAAAAGGTTAGATCAAAGGATGGGTCTTAATCCTGGTTCTGCCAACAAGTAACTTGAACCTCATTCAATTTGTTTCGCCTCTCTGAACCTCCATTTCCTCCTCAGTAAAATAAAGACAGTGTTTTCTCAAGTGAATAAATGTAGTAATATCTGTTAAGTGCTTAATCTTCAGAGAAGTTTTAAAAGATGTTTCAGAGGTATTCAAATATTATTCAAAGGGAGCTCATTTCATTTTTGGCCAGATTTCTCTCTATTTGATCAAATCTCTTTATTACCCCAAGGTTGCTCAGAACATAAGGCTCATGTGTTAGAGTATGACCCTTCTGTGCTTAAGGTTTATGTAAGTTCATAAGGTAGTAGCTAACTGCTCCTCTCACTGAGAAACCTGGGTTTTGTGCGTGGGAGGGATTCTAGCCACTAAGCCCTGGTACAGCTTAAGGTAGTTACATGGCTAAGTTGCTCCTTGATCCTCCCCAGACATCCTGAAGTGACACGTGCAACTGGCACAACTGACTCCAAAGGCAGATGTGTACTTGAAGTTAAAAGGTTGGGGTAATAACCAGGGAAACAGCTGGGAAAGACAGGCAAGTCCAAAATCAACAGACAAGCTCCTGGGGCTTTTGGCAGCAATTCTTGATAAACATACGGCTTTGCTGAAGTCACAGAAGGCCCAGCAAAGCCTCCCTGTTCTCTTTTTCTTAGGAAGCCTCATAGCAATGTTCTAAAAGAGGACAGATACTCATGGCTATCTTGAATTCAGTGCAGAAACCAGACTCAGAGCCCATCTGCCCCTGCAGAAATATCCAGGGAGATGGAGTCTGAGAGAGATTGCTTCTCTCAGGTTCTCTTGGCTCACTTTCAAGCTCCCACTTCACTGCTATAGAATCATAATGGCAGGAGGTCATGGAGACATGGGGCCTTCCACAGGCTTGGTATAGCAGCCTTGCACAGGCTGCTTGTCCTAAGGGAGACCCCCTTAGGTCTGCTAAGGAGAAACGGGAAGAAAGAGAAGACTGTGGCCAGGTGGCAGCATTGGTCTCTCCCATAGCTTCAGAGGGATGCTATGGAAACCAAAGCTTCCACCATGAGCAGATTCAAGAAGCCTCAAAATAGAAGAAAACACAATGGCACAAAACCCACCTCATCTCCCCTGTCCTTAACGCCATGCACTGACACAGACAACGGGAGCAGTGAGAACACAGCCTTGAGCTGATGTAAATTTATGGCCCACGTAGGCTTCTGAACCCAGACTCCCTCACCTTTCTTGTCTCTCAAAGCCCCTGCACTCACCTGTGTCTCCCCAGCCGGAGATGATGCAGGCTTGCCTGTTGATGTCAGACCTCTCTTTCCTGTCGGGCAGGCAGACAGGCAGAACGTGGCGATTGAAGGACAGACAGTGCCCTTCTCTGCCCCGCATCCGGACCAGGGCTATGTCATTATCATTGCTGCCAGCCCAGTAGTTTCTGTGGAGGATGATCCGCTCCACAGGCAGCTCCCTCTCGAACTCATCCTTCACGCCTGTGTGGTAATCGCCCACCCGCACCAGGTAGCGCCGCACATCAACACCAAACCTGGAGAAAAAGAGACTCAGGATCTCCTATAAGAGGGAAGCAGACTCACACAAGTCTCAGTTGCTATGAGACTGAACCACCTCCTCATATCACACTGATAAAACATGCCAGCTGTAGGACAGTGGGACCTCTTTAGCAGATATGATCACATCAGCTGTTGCAGTCCATGGGTGTCCCAAATCACCATCTACCATGCACAGGAATTTTTTACTATAAAGATGGCTATAATAGTTGCAAAAGGCTTGTGAACTGATATGTTCACAGTTCTTTAAAGCACTTAAGAATGGCAAAATGCAGGTTTCCTTTAAGCTGTAAAGCCTCAAAGTTAAGAGGCCAGGTGTAAGCAGTGAAGGATAAAGCAAGTCTATATTGAGTCATCCCTGTAAGTACTCCAAGATCATACACATCATAACCTGAAGCCCTTGGTTTAGAAACTTTGCTCATGTGGTTCCACTGGGCAGGGAGGACAAACGTGTATAAGGTTATCTTGCTCATCACTGAGTATCCCTCGGGGCTCCCCACTCCTAAACACACCTTTTGAAGCAGTGAGCTGCAGTCAGCACCCAGCAGCTGCTGATCAGTGTCGCTCCACACAGCAGACGAGTATCTCGACGAAAACCCTTCAGCCGTAGCGAGGCCTGCCATGGCCAACTGCCTCTGAAGACAAAACAGAGGAATAATAGGTGTCACACACATGAGAGCCGTTTTCCTCTTTTCCCATTCACTCTGCCCTATCTGTGCTCAGCTGGCCAGCATTCTTCCCTAAATATGCCCACTGGTTCAAATCAAGTTCAAAAATCACCAGTGAAAATGCATGAATGTACTCAGCATTTGCCAGGCTATTTCCAGAGTCTGATGGAAAACTGGAACCAGTCTGGCTCTCCCAGCAATTACAGGGTAGTACCTGAGAGACTTGTTTCCACCTATGATCCTTTTCTTGCGACGGTGGAGAAGGCGCATCCCACACATACCAGATTCTGGACCTGCACAGCAAAATTAAAGCAGTTGCGTAGGGACCTTCAGTTTAAGTATCAGCATTGTTGTCACAGAGCCAAATACCATTCACCTTCCCTGAGGGCATTAATCCTCAAGGTAATCAACTGCATTGTGTTGTGCAAATGGAATTCATACAAGATTTGGTTCCATAGGTTTTTTCTGTTTCAGTGGAGGTGCCTACTTGCATTCTCTGTAGTCTTATGCAGGAATGGGACCTATACCTATGTATATATATATCCTCAGTACTCAAAACACTACACCTTGCTCATGGTTCCAGGGTTCTAAGGAAGAATACTTGACTGTGGAGAAGTTCTGCAGGCTCAAAGGCCTGATATGGGTGGAGTTCCTCATACTAGTCTGGAGCATCCTGTGCTCCTAAGAACAGACAGTGAAAACAAGGAAAAAGTAAGGCATGCAGGACAAGACATGCTTATTTTCAGCCAAAGAGAAGAAAGACAGGGAAAACCACAAAAACATGCAGAGATCCTACAAGTGGAGCTCCCAGTTCTTGCACAGAAGAAATGGGTATGTCACCTGTTCTTGTGTCTTGGACCTTCTCTTCCACATAGTCACAAATCACGCCAGCATCCTCACTGTGCCAGCAGCTGTGAGTCCTGGTGTCAAACCTGGCACATTGCCCCAGGGTGTCCTCCATGCCACTGCATTCTATGTTGTCCAAATGGATGGGCCCATGGCCTTCACCAAAATAAGCCATTGCTCTGGCTTTTGCTGTACCACTGCAATTAGAGAGAGGGTGGCTAATATACAGTAAGCAGGAGGAAAGTGAACCTGATGCACCAGGGCATTTTAAGAGGAATAATATTTATAGTACTTCACATACAGACAGTAGTACAGTGAGAACAAGGCCCTACTGGCAAAACTAAGAAAATAAGCCCCCAGGAACACGTCCTCCCCCTGAGAGCTGTTTCTATCTGTGAAATGCACATACCACAGCTCTTACCTGAATCCCAGTTGCCTGCAAACCACTGTGGCATCTCTATCTGTCCAGTCATCATCACAGACACTGCCCCACTGCCCATTCAGTAATACTTCAACCCGTCCCTCCTTGGTGCTTTCTCCATCCACCAGCCGCACAGGAGGAGGCCCTGAAGGAAAAAACATATGGGTTGCTGCAAGCAAAAACACCAGAAGTGTCCAGTGTCCAAAACTTGGGTTCTACAGAAAAAGATGAATCCCAGACATTAGTAAGCTTAAAACAAAAAGAAAAAAAAAAGAAAAATAATAAAAAGAAGTGTGTCGATATGAAGACATTTTACCTCTGTGCTGAATCAGAAGACTACATACATAATAATTTATTTAATATATACTGGAAATCATCAGTGGATCATATTCTGAAAGCTGAGTAAAGAAGAGAACAAGAACAGAAGGAAAGTTATTAACTCCTGAGCCAAGAGCAGACAAGCTTAAACATGCCTGGGAAAGAAATCCATCAAATGATAAAACTATTACATTACTCTAAGAAAGAGAATAGTTCTATATCCAGGAAAAACAAAAATGTTGGATGCCAAGTATTTCAATAACAAACATCTGACAAACTGGAAAGTCTGAAAGTAGTAAGGAAAAGGAGGAGTATCAGGCATTATATAAATGAGGACATCATGTTAACTTGAAATACCCTCATAATTTGAAATAAATTGTGTGCCCTCCACACAAGGAAGTGCAATTTTCACAGCCTCTTGCATCTGAAGTCCTCTTGTCTTGGCAAGATGTGACATTAACATAACTACACCAGTTTCCTGAAGGATCTAGTTAAAGGGGTCCCTTCAACAAGAGCACACTAAGGCAGCCACTGTCCCTCAGCCTCTCAGGTTTGTTTCATAGACTGCCGACAAAACTCTCTCCAGTTTCCATTTATCTGCTGATCTGGCTGTAGGTCTGGTGGAGCCACAGCTCTGTGGCTCTGCCCCAAGACAGCCAGGGCTCGCTCCTCCTCAAAAAGCAGACCTCTCGTTGAAACAGCACAGGGAAAACTCCAACATCTACCAGAGCTTCCAAGGGAACAGACCAGTGGATGACACTTTCCCACCATCCAGGGCAAGAGCAAGTTGAGTTACCCAGGTTGCCATCCATGACTGTGTTGCTTTCTGGGGAACAGCGGACTCCCAGATCCTCAGCATGTGAGCAGTCATGCTGCCCCCAGTTGCTGTGGGGACAGTCCAGGAGAGATAGCTCTGTCCCCACACATGCCACATCATCCAGTAAGATAAAGCCTTGACCAGCAGCGTAGTCCCCTTCAGAGGCCAGGGCTGCAGGACCACTAGAGGAAGGAAACAGAACAAAACACAAGATTCATTAAAACTCTAAATATCGCAAAGGGACACAAGCTTAGACCCAAAGAGAAACTCCCCTGCAGAGCTTCTCAAGTGCATCCTGACTTGAACTACTCAGTGACACACAGGATGGCAACTAAGAACCTTCACCTCTCATCAGTTTCATTTTTCAGGGAGGCTGCTCAGACTAGTCCATTTTCTAGTGTCTGGTCAAAGTCATAATTTATTTAAATTAATATAATTTATTAATATTGGTCTTTCCCAAATTAAGCTGTGTAATGGTAATAAGACTTCTAATAAAGACAGGATTGAATGATTAAGGTCCACCCTCCTATCCCAGTGAAGGGTGATGAAATCTAATCCTTGAAATTAGGAAGTACAGACACTACACACACTCTCAAGTCCTACCTGAAGCCCAGCTGCCTGCAGACCACCTGGGCACTGAGGTCTGTCCAGCCATCGTCACATACTGTGCCCCAGTCTCCGTTGTAATAAACTTCTACCCTGCCTTCGCTGGGGCTGCGGCCACCAGCCAGCCTGACAGTGCCCTCTGCAAGTCGGGGAGAAGGAAAGGACAGCACTGAGGAGGGGAGAAAAGAAACAGCCTGCACATCATTGCTAAGTCTTTGTACAGCTCTTGAGTGAAAGAAACCAAACACACAGGTATCTTTGGGTACTCAAAAAACAAATGTTCGTTTCTCCCAAACAAGTCTATATATCAGGAGAGAATTGATCTCAGCCTTTCATTCCACTTGAACAAAGCCAAGTCTGTGCCTCTGATCTGTTCCCTGCTTGCTCCCTGCCTCCACATCTAGCAGCCCTTGTGGGAGCCAAGCATAGGAGCTCTGCAAGATCCTGAACCAGGACATTACCTGCTGAGCCAGCCAGGTACTATGGGGGTATGACCAACCAGACCTGACTGCAAAAGAGCTGTAGGTCTGTACCTGTGAAGGGGTCACAGGAGACCCCAGCATCTTCAATGTGGTCACAGTTTTGCTGTCCCCAGTCACTCTTCTTGCACTGGTCAAGTGAGAGTTCATTGCCTGAGCACTGCACTTCATCCAGCAGTATTGGGCCAGATCCCTGCCCATAGTGAGCCCATGACAAGGCTTTTGGGTTCCCGCTGCAAACATTACAGACAAAAATGTTCAGTAAGGAAGGTCATAGTCTTATGCCCTCAGATTCTGCCTTGCACAGTGACTCTCCTATACTTGATCATTGTCCTCCCATAGATCATCTATGTTTCTGACACAGTGGAGTTCTCATCTGTTAATAGAAATATGTTCCTGGAAAGTTTGTAATGAGCCCTTCCAATAAATAACAAAAATGTGTCAGCAACATGAACAGTTCAGACACATGGGGAGTTCTGAGGATAATCATGTAACATCAATCTCAGTCACACTCAATAACAGGCAAAACTCCCATAGTTTGAAGGGTCTCAGACTTGAATCATCTATTTTAAATAATCCTGTACCAATATGATTTTCAAGAATGCTCAGTATGCAACAGCTCCCAAGCACTGAATGGCACATGAGAGAATGAGGTGTTCTCTCTTGCTTTCCCGTGCAAAGAGGATAAGAGCAGTCAGTGAAACTAGAGGTGTTTAAACTTAACAAAGTAAGCAACTGCAGTTCACATATGGAAATCACCATGACCAATTATCACTGAGGCTAACAAGATTTGCATTAGGATATGCTTGCAAAAGTAATGAACAAGGGTAAACAAAAGCCATCCTTAGACAGGGATGCACCAACCTTTTTCTCACAGTATAAACCACAAAACTGACAGGAATTAAATACAAAATCCCTTTATAGGATGATCAGTGCAGAATTATCTTTCCCAGAGTTTCTATCTCCAGTAGAAAGGCCTGGTAAGGGACATGCTCTCATGTTTTTCATTCTGCCTACTTCTATTACTACTCCATGACATACAGCAAGGAAATTACCTGAGTCCCAGCTGTCTACAGACTACTTCTGCATCCCGATCATCCCACTGGTCATCACAGATGGTGCCCCACTTGCCATCATGGTAAACTTCCACTCGCCCTTCAAAGTTCTCCTTCCCCCCAACTATACGCAGTGGGGCACCTACACCTGTGCTTCAAGAAAGGAAAAGAGCACAACAGAACGAGACAGAGACAGTGCACATCCAGCAGTTCAGGGTGTAGAACCATTCACTGGCCAGAGGACCTCTTGAGTTGCTCCCTTACCACATCCTCCCCTCTAGACCCTCCATAAGCACTCATGAGCACAGCCCACAGTGTGGGGTACTGCTGGTCCAGGGACGGCTTAATAAAAAGGGGATGTGGTCATAAGTAACAGACATCTTTCAGTGACTAGAGTCATATACCATTCTGAGTATGTGGGATTTGGAAGGGATTGATAATTTTCCCCTGGAAGAAAGAAAACCACCTGCATAGCCAGTGAAAGAAGAACGTTTTCCAATTATTTTCACTCCATAGCATCACGACCTTAGATTTTACATCTTATCAGCAACACTGATTGAAGAACAGGGAGCAAACCTCCCCTGGAGATTTACCTTCTGGAGGAACACAAGTTACCATGGCACTCCCCTGGTTACAAGCTCCTGACATAGCTTCCCGATAGCCACAGTCCAGCAACACTTTCTCATCCCCATGACAGTTTGCAGATTGCAGGTGAAGAGGAACAGGCGACGGTCCAGGATGACTCTTCTTCCCAGCTGTGCCAATCTCACTGGTACAGAGAATGCAACAAAGCAATTAAATGCTGTAGCATGGCTTGACTTATAAGGTCCCTCAGTGTTGTGACTCTCCAGTCTAGTTGCAACATTTCACATCCCAGTATGCCCAGTTGATTGGAAGTGCGTAAAGGGGTGGCTATTTACAGTCTAATGGGAAAGCACAAGCAAGCACAAAACAGTTCACCACCTAACCCTTTTTGTGTGCCTACTTACTGCAGAGGAGTTGTGTAGTCAGAAATGGCACCCTCATCTAAGAGTAATTAACAAACCCATCAACAGACTCAAACATTCAAATATCTGAATAACCTCCTATGTGGACCTTATCTCCTTGCTATTTGGAAGTTTGAATGTCCAAATCCCAGATACCCAAAGAGGGTTCATTCTCTTAAAATTTCTATTAGATCACTACTGTAAGTCCAGGTGATGACACTAAAGTGGGGATGTGATCTCACAGCTCACTCATCACAGTCTGGACCATGAAACAGAAATTATTGTTTTCAAAAATTCTTGCAGATACTGATTGGGTTGGGTGTAGCCATAGAAAGAAAACAATAGAAAAGGACCCTGGTAAATGGGAAATCAGATCACAAAACAAACTCTTTTCCCCCAGCCAACACACTGTGACAGAGGGATTGTAACCACAGAAGCTTTTCTTTCAAAAGCCACACGAGCATGTAACTCTTGCAACCCGACTGAGGTTCCCACCTGAGACCTAGTTGCCTGCAGACAACACTGGCATCCCAGTCAGTCCAGTGGTCAGCACAGATGGTACCCCAGAGTCCACTGAAGTACAGCTCCACACTATTATCTTCAGTCAACCGTACAGCACCTTTAAAAAGAGATAAAAAATCAGAAAAAGACAGCTGCTATCTGCTAATGGAAGTTTCAGACCAGCAAGTCTTGGACTTGCATGTAGCTGTGCTGACTGCAGTTGGCTTCTCTCATCCCCATTTTGCTTGAGCTGGCACTAAAGTGACTTGTATGAAGCAGTGTGGGATGTGGCACCTTCCCAGTTCCAGGTGGATGGTTGGTGCTGTGTTCTTTTCAAAGTCAAGGTAATATCAGCAAGAAACTTGGCTTCTGCCACAGCTCCTGGATTCTCCTGTGAGATGGGGGTGATTTTACATGCTACCTTGAAAAGGTGTATGGAAATAACAGGCTCTCTAATTACTTCTGACACTCTATTGATCTATATCCATCAACCACTTCATCTGTATGAGTCACTGTTGCTACAGTGAGATGTTCAGTAATAGCAGATGAATACTCTTTAACTTCTCGAAGAAAAGCAAGTGCCAATGTAAATGCCTTTTCAATTCTCACCCCACCACAAATATCTACCACTGTTTAGAGAGCACATCTCACTCAGTTATGTACTTTGAGAAGGACACACCTTCTTTCTCTGCTACCTCAGTGCAGGCATACAGCACCACTACACTTGTATCCTTCCCTTTAATGAAGCCATCTTCAAAAGCACATCCACTGGCAAGGGAAAAGACTTGGTCAATTCATTTATTAAACTGGTGCTTCAACTGTTCTGCAAAATGTAGGAAAAGCAAGGAAGGTCAGAAAACAGGAGGATATTTTCAAGAATGCTACACAGCAGCCAGTGCATTGAGAGAGCTCAGCTCCCTTGCTTGCCTCAAAGTAAGCAGTAGTCCTTATGTCAGCACTGAGGAGGTTTAACACAAGCCCATGACCTACCTTGCCACAGAAGATTTACAAACCTAGCCACAGAAGATTTTTTTGTTATATTTGAACAGCTACACTTACATGAGGAATGCTCTGATATGAACACTTAAGGAGCAGGA
Source organism: Neodrepanis coruscans (assembly GCA_013400695.1). Taxonomy (NCBI): domain Eukaryota; kingdom Metazoa; phylum Chordata; class Aves; order Passeriformes; family Philepittidae; genus Neodrepanis; species Neodrepanis coruscans. The sequence continues at coordinate 36,072 of VYZS01086350.1, read as the reverse complement.
GTGGGTTGTTTTCCACATAACTTAAACTGTTTTCAAAGTGGCATAAGTTAGCAGTAAAAAGTCTCCTTGTATGAGAATAAAACATCTATACAAGGCACTACAGCTACAGCAGCTTAAATCCACCCCTACTATATACAGACGTTCTTCTCCCACACAGGCTAGCCTCTAGTACTAATAATTTCAACAATTCAAAACAGTTATTGTACTGTGCTTCTTTCACAGGGTGTTCCACCTGCCATTTGCAAGCCTGTGCAGCATACATGTCTGGCCTGAGCCCCTGAGCAGTGCAGCCTGGAGGCTGGCAGGGACACGCAGCCCTTACCTTGGTTACAGTCACAGTTGGCCCAGCCGATGGCCCCCGACACAAGCCTGTAGAAGCACCAGGGTGTCGTTCCCCCATCTGGGTTCCTGCAGTGATTGTGGTCTCCTAGGCCACGGCCTGGGTACTGCTGAATGTAGTCAGGGAACTCTGCCCAGTTGAGGCACTCTGCCCCGGCCTCCGTGACTGCCAGCGAGCCATTGTAGTATCCATGGGGTCCAACACCACACCTGCTGGATGCTGGACACAGGAAGGGAGCTGTTAGCATCATTTGAGGCACCACACACTGAAGCTCGTACAATGTGGGAGATACCAGCTGGTTATCTGAAACACCTCCCACGTCTGCAGTGTCAATTACTGTTTGCTAGACTTCAATTCTATCACTCTCCAAAGCAGCTGCTTAAATAATGTTTATAATACACTCTATCCAAACCACAAAGTGATCTGAAGTAATGAGCAGCCCAGACGGACCTTTGAAAACCATTAAACCTGGTCCCAAACATGGACAATTTGAACTGGTTCTCATTACTATATATCCAATACATGTACTCATTTTGGACAACCACTTCCTTCCCCATCTGCTTTAACACCTCAAAAAGATACTCTTACATTTGATCTTAGTCTTTTTAGAATATTAATTTCCTGTCCAAATTGAGTAAAACTGAGAAGAGTTTAAAATTAGCTATAATTTCATTCTGTAAAGCAGAAAGATGAGAAAGGCCATTGTATGTATGTTCCCTATAGACATCACCATATCACCTTATGATATGAACTCGGCCAAAATTCCAAAAGGGAAAGGGAATTTACTCTGAGGGGAAAGTACAGGTGGTAATGGTCCATTGGCCATGTGAAATATGTAATGCAAAAAAAACATAATTAATTTAATATGGTCTTTAACAAAAGAAGATAACTCTCCATTCTTGACCCTGAAACTAAAAGGGGGAAAACAGACTCTGGTTCTGTGTTAGGGTGGACTTTTTAGAGTCCATAACATGGGAAGAGTAGACTGAGAAAGGGATAACAGTTACAGCTCTATTCACTCAATAAACAAAAAGATGCCAACACTTTCAGAAAGCCCTTCTGCAGTAGGAACATGTGGGGCAAAGAGCAAAGAAACTTAGCATCATGTCATTTGCCTTCTAGCTAATGTGCCAAGCACATAGCAGCTAAGTGACAGCTGAAGGTTAAGTGTGAAAATGAGAAGCAGTTGCAGGTAGGTGTCTGGAAAACCCACCATATGCTTTGCATAAACTGGGACCCTCAGAGGGGGGTGTATGAGAATTCAGTAGTTATTAGAGGAGAGGAGAGTTGAGTGTGCAAATAAGACCGAGGCCTTTAGAGAGAGATGAAAAGAAAAGAACATGTGGGAGGAGCAGGGAGCTGCAAGAGCATTAGACATGAAGAAGCAAAAGTGGTGTGGCCATGTTGGTGAAAAAGATAAACAGACACTGATGCGAGACAAAAGATTGAAGAAGTGATGGAAAGAAAGGAAGAAAGCCAAGTAGCAATGGCTCATCGTGCCTATGATCACCACTGCAGGAACGAATCTGCCCAATGACTGAATTAGCTTCATGTTCTTACCTGTACTTTGCAAATGGTTTTGGTTGGGCTGGGATCCCAGCAAAGCCTGGGAAGAGAAGGAGAGCAAAAGAAGAGAGATGATTATCCAACGAAATAAACATGGTCATGGCCTAAAAGCAGGTCAGCTTTTTGCAGCTTTAGGAAACACATCCTAATAATCAGCCTCTTCCCTGCTCTCCCCATTGCTTGTCTTCAAATCCAATCATAGCTTTGCCCACTAAGAGCAAAATGAATAATTACTGGCCTGCAGAGATTTATCCTAGCATTTCATTACAGGGCTCTGCTTGGATTTTACAAATAGATTTGGAAATCTGAGTGAGATGCCTATGGAAAGGAAAGCTGGAAGAAAATCATTTTTATCAGTAAGAAAAATAATGAATAACCACTCATTCTCTCCCCACTTATAGGGCAAGTCATCTATGGCCATAGCAGCAGAGATACATCTATGTGATAGGATGATATGCTCAGGATACCCATTAAAATGACAATAAACATGTATGTACAAAGTTGGAAGCACCTAAAGAAAAAAATCCAACAAGGCCTTTTGAGGATTTTGTTTTTAATACTCGAAAATATGATATGGCTTATGGTATTATCCAAATAGGGATAAATAACTAAAAAAAAAAAAAAGGAAACAAAGTTCTCAGAAATCTAGCATCCTGTCTGGTCCCAAAACTGCATTTCGTCTTATAGGCAGTGTTATGTGTGGTTATAACTTGACTTCTGGGTGAGTGATAGGGATCTCCACTCAACACAGCTACATAGTGTGCAAGCAAGTGCAAGATCTTCACAGACCCAGAGTGAAAAGAAGAAACCGTACATGTTTCTGCTAGCTCCTTATGGTTTAATTAGTTTTTAAATTTTTAATGAATGTTTCTAATACTTTTATATGAACAAAGAGCAGAGGTGTGCAGCTAAAGAATACTGGTTAATGGTAATAGTTGTAGTTTTCTCCAAAATGCAGTAATTTTGCCTCTCTTGAATTTGTAAATAACCAAATCCCACAGAAACCTGACACAAACAACACCTACTCATATGAGACGTAATTTTCAAATCAAGCTTATGAATATGGTCCAGCAGGTGTTGACAACCATGGCCAAGCTCCAGGATCACTCTCCAGAATTCCTGACACAGTTCAGAAATTCAAGATCAGATCTCAGGTGCACATGCACAAGGGGATGCACAGATAAACCAGCATTTAACTGAAAACCCCTTTTCACCTAAAAACCCATCCACCTGCATGTGTCAGGCTGTTGCAAGCCCACATAATGGTTTGTGAACCAGCAATGATGAAGGACTTATCTGATGATCTCAAAGCTCTTTGCAGAGAGAGGAAAGTGAGCTAAACTGTCCTTCTGTGACTACACCAGACAGGTGAGTGAGCCACAAACCAGGTCCCTCAGCTCCTTGTTTTTAGTCTACACCTGCACAGACATGTAAGCCTGCAGGTGATAGAGGGATGGGTAGGACAGGATAGATATGAGAGCCTGAACCTGCTCATCTTGAAGCTGGACCATAAACACAAGTACTGCAGTTCAAGTAATAAGATTCCTTCTAATGAAAGATTAGTTGCTGCCAGTTCCTGTAGCAGCTTCCAAAATACCCCAACTCTGACCATCACTACAAACAAAATTTAGTTTAAAACGCCTGTGCTGCAGGCATTGCCCCAGGTCCATGAGTCTATAAATCATCTGTCCACAACAGCAAGAGGAGCAACCAGCAAAGAACAGAAACAAATGATTTCTCCCTCCAGGGTCACTGCAGTGCCTGAGAAACATAGGAAACTTAAGCCAAAGCACCTGCAAGCCCTTGCTCAATCTGCTTTCCTGCTTTGTTTTTTTTTTCTTAATTTCATATGCACAGTGAAACAAATCCCTCCTCAAGTCCCCAGCCCCTCCCAGAGACCACAGCTGCCTAGATGCTCTAGAAAACATATTCAAGTAATAACAAGATCCACTTACAGTGAGGATATTAAAAGAGTCATGACTTCTTACGAGCAGATAGAAAAATAACCGTTTCTTACCTCCACACATCTGAGACAGAGTAACAGACTCGAGAGCTCTACCAGGAGCCCGAACATTTTGAAGATTTCCATCCCTCCTGTACGAAGCGAGCAGAAGGTTCCTCAAGCATCACATCCTCATTCAGCTGCCGGGCTCTGTTTTCCCACGCTAGCCGCTCCGCACCGGAGGGAGCAGGATGCCTTTTCCATTTCTACATAGGGGAAAGGATGTAAGAGAAGGGATCAAAGTTCCCAGCAGCATCTTAGAATTTCATTTGCCCTTCGTCTCCCCATCTCTTCTCATTGACTCTTCTGTTCAGAAAGGGGAAAGCAGAGCGGGGAGAAATAAGGGAGAAAAATATGTCCCAGAATTTCTCTAGCTCATCTAAACCCGGGAGGAGGCGAGCGCTGGCGGTGGGGCGCAGCCCTCAGCCTGCTCCGCTCCCTGCCGTCCCCTCCTCTCCCCAGCCTCCCCAGCGCTCCAGGTAGGCGCTTCTCCCAGCGCCAGCCTCCGCCTCCCCGCCCCGTCTGCCCAGAGTCTGGGCCAGACACCCGCTCCTCTCCTGCAATTCCTCCTTCCCGCAGCTGCCTCTTCCTCCTCTCCCCGAGGCACGGAGGCTGCAGCACAGCCAGGAGCTGGGGCTGTATCCTACTGCAAAGCCCCCGGCAAAAACCGGGAAAGGAAACGGCGTGTGCGCGCACACTTGCCAGAGATTAGACTTCTTGGAAGGAACCTGGACTTTATCCCCCCACCGCTGCCTCCTTGATTAGCTGCTTGCAGCTTCCCGAGGTCAACGCTCCTCATATTTGAGCCCAGGTAAATGGGACTCAGAAAATTTTAAGCGGCTGCCAGATCTCCCCATGGAAAACCCACCGGTGGCACAGCCCTCTCCAGGATGCATTCCCAGTTTTCAGCCCTGCATCTTGACGCTGTGGGTATTGCCTCCAGAGATCTTTTCCATCGAGAGTCTCCTTGACCTTGGGCTGTATTTTCCATCAGCTGCTACAGTGCTATTCCTTCAATGGCTAGGCTGCTTTCCAGAGGGCTGATCATTACTGTACTACCATGAACAATTCTATGGGGGATTGTGGTGTTTTCAGCTTACTGCTCCTTCATATGAATTATGGTTTGAGGCTAGAAGTTTTAAACACTATTAAATCTAGGAAGGGAACCAGTCCACTTGAAGCTGTTTAATCTTGGAATTTTTTCTTAAAGTTCCCTGTGCTGCTTCTCAGCTCAGTCTAATGGGCATTTTCTATACTTGTATTCTGATTTTGGAAGGATTAACTCCTGGTATTCTGCAGCATGAAACATGAAGATCACCTCAAGAAATGAGCTCACTTCTGGCCATGTCTCCTAAGTAGCACTTCCAAAGACACCTTCAGCATAAAAACAAGGAATGGCTGCTAAAAATCCACTGGCTTGGCAAAAAGCCTTTTTTTCCTCCTTCACTTATTGCCCATTACTCACTTCAAGTGACAGTTTTGTGTTGTCTCACCCTCAGTCACTCATCAAAGGTAAGGAAATTCCACTACACGCTGGATCTTTTACAGGAGTTACTGAATGGTAGGAAGGAGCCACTTCTGGAGTAGATTCAGCCAAGAATTACATTCTGTTAATTAAGAGCAAATCTCCTATATCCTCATAGTGAGGGAGGTAATGATCAGGGCAACAGAGGAAGGAAATATCTTAGATACTACATCATGCTGTAACTCTCAGGCAGCACTGACAAAAAGAAACAAAAGAAAAATGCAGGACTGTGTTGGAATTTAGAACTTACTCCAGTGAAAAGTAAGGAAAGAATATACTAAAGACAGGAACAGAAAATCTACTACCATCCAGACAAATTGGCTCCTTAGTCAGGAGGAGAGGTTGTTGATCTCCTTCAGAACTCCCTCCCATAAGATACTCACTGTTTAGCCCTGTGACACACACAGTTCAAAGCCTCTAGCAGAAGTGTGCACTGGATTTCTCTCACAGTAGCTTCTAAGTTGCTTCCCTCTCAAGGCAAGGTTTTTCTTGAGGATTTCCTAGATAAAGTTATTTTAAAGGAAACACAGGACAGTGCATCAAAAGCAATAGAAGTCCAAGTCTATATTCAGTTTTTAGAAGAATGACAAACTGTGGAAAAATATAGTGGGGTCTGCAGTTGTTTCCTCTGCGGTAGGTCCTCTTTCAGAACTATTTCCTTCTTGAGAGTGGTGGGTCTCAGATTCTCAAAAGCTTTTCATGCCTACATGGCCATCTCCAAGACAAAGATGAAGACCAAGAAGGAAGTTTTATCAATGTAATTACGACAGTTAGATTGGGAACGTATCTACAGCCAAGTTAAACACGCACTGAACTTTCTTGTATGGACAAGTCTGAAGTAGCTGTAAATGCCTAAGTCCACCATTTAACACTAATCACATTCTCGCCCTGATACAAGCAGAGTTCCATTACAAAAAATCTTTTTGTCTTGATTTTTCCAGATTATTCTGTATTTGACCCTTCTGAAAATGAAATACCATCTTCTAAAATGTTCTTTGCTTTCTGGAATTCAACCTGCTTCTCCTCAACTGGCGGGACTACTGTTCAACAAGATCAGATGAAATACTAATGCTTCCTTCATAGAGATGTTCAGTGAAAGCCTAAAAAAGAGAGGTAGTTAACAGCAGTCATGCCCAGAGCTGGTGTAGTACTCAAGCTGTAGGGAACAGGAATAAGATCAAGGAATTCCAACAGATTTGCTTAAATCCTGTAAATCCGACTTAGGAGGGTAGAACAGCTAGTCAGCTTTTGTTTAATTCTTTCCCCACCATGCAATCACATACAGGTCTCTGGAGCAATGTTCTTAACCAGCAGGCTCAGCACCAGAACCCAGTTTTCTTTTATTCCCCAGCAACAGCATCATGGGGTGGTACAAACCCTGAGCTCAGAAGGAACAGTGTTATTCCCTACAGTTACACATATGAACTATTAATGGAGTGATCTCTGATACAGTCATGTCACAGAATGACAGAACGGATTTAAACACCCAATATAAGCTTAACTGAGATACAAAAAAATGACAGCAGCAGAAATTGCCAAGGACAATCAGTAACCAGAGGGTTCTTGGTTACAGCATGGGATTCTGAGGCAAAAGAACTGGCATAGTGTTTTTAAAGGAAGCACTGTAAAACCAGGATGCACCTGAAAAGCATTGTTTCCTTCCTTCTTCCTCTAAATAAATGACTAGAAAAGCTTAGCATAGTAATTTCAAGCTTACAGTACACATGTAAAAGGTCAGATAAAAACTCAATTTGTGAAGCTTACTGTGAAGCAGTATAGTCCAAAAATAGCTGTTCATATTAGTGGGAGCTATGCAAAATTTCAGAAGTAAAAACAGAAAAAGGTTATTAGCTTCTCTGTTACACCTCTTACATCAGACACTCCTTTGCAGACACTAGAACTTGCTACATTCAGTACAGGTCCTGTCTTAAGAGGTGTACAACTATGCTTGTATTCAAAGTTTTTATATAAAGAAAGAAAAATCATCAACAGAAGTGAATCAGTTCCTCACAGCCAATCCAGCTTGTCTCCTTCAGAAACAGAGGAACAGCAAGTAGCATTCCTTTTCAGAGTGTCTTTTGGACTGAAAATGCAGAATGTTGTAGAACCAAAGTGTTTTCCCAAATTTATATGTGGACAGTGTGTTCTTACTGACTCCCAAATCCTCTGAAAGACCCAATTATGCCATAATACCAACAACAGAACCAGCTACTCTGTGAATAATCCACTAATAAGCCTTTGTAAATAATACTTCAATGAAAATTTCTTCAGTAACTTCAAAGCATTCACCTGACCAAAATGCATGTGATGAACAGGTATCAGCCTGGGGCTCCAGAGAAGTCAGCTCAAACTCCAGCAAGCTCTCAAGTCACCTCTGAGTAATCACAGAGTCTGCGTGTGCCTGACTTCCCTCTTACTCTGTTTTTTCTACGTGCCTGAAAGAATTACTGATATAAATGGTTAAAACATTAGTTTTCTGAGACACTGCATTCATCTCACAAATTAGGTACTGGTCCTAAAACATGAACCTGCCTGCAGTTTTGTGGAACTGTAGTGAAAAAAAAAAGCCACATCAAAACTACTAATTAATTACAGGATTTCAGTTATCAGTTCATGCTTGAAGTTTCTCTCCCCCTTTTATTTTTTTGCCAAAAACCAATGGAACCAATGGAACATTTTGTTGTAGATTATGAGTTGCCCAAGTCAAATACCAGTCTTGCATTATTTTATTTTAGTACAGACAAAATAATCAAACTCCTGTGGCACCTGCAAATCAGAGGGCCTAAATCACAACCTTCTACATTAAAGTTATATTTGATACTTACCAATGTATTGTGTATTAACAAGGTATTTTGATGATTTTTTCCACATACTACAGCCTTTTTGTACAGGAGGAATTAAAAAAATTTCAAGAGGAACCAAATTGTGTATACACAAGAGTATGAGCCATGAGATTACTATAAATTTTAAGTTGGCTTAATGTTTGAGGCTGAGCACCCTTTGATAGTAGCTCCAAATCTAGGCAGGAAGCTTACATGTGAGGCAAACTCACCCCCTAACTGTTAGGAAATGTATTTACATGCATTCCTAGAAGGTTTATTTAACAGCAAGGACCCGAGCAGATTAATTCTGGCTAGTTGAACGCCACACCGCAGAAATCCTAACACTGCAAGACCCAGGAATCTCATGAACAAAATCAGCTGATACTCAAGATGGGTGTTTTTTGCTCTGGAATCAAAAGTAGGGCCAAGATCCATGCAGCAGTGCTGACAGATGCCACTTGACATCAAACCCTCACTCAAGTTGACTTTTCTCTTTTTTGTCAAAGACTCCAGCTTTAATTGCTTGTCCACAGTTCCTTTAGTAAAGCACATTATACAGAACACGTGATCTGAGGAAACCTCCTCAGCAGCTTGTTCACTTTGCTTGAAGGTAAGTTTCCCCTGGATGACAGGGTGTCCTCGTTTTGATTCCTGCGCTCTTTCTGAAAGAAAAAAAAACAACCTTAGCTTATCATAAAGTATTATTATATTAATATATGTGTTATTATATAATTAGAAACCTCTAATTTCCAAACAATATGAATTTCAAGAATATCTCTAGCCTTCAAAGTCAGAAAGAGCCTAAAAAAAGTCCCTAATTTCACACATCCTGAAAATTCTGTTTGTTATGAGGATTACTGAAAACATTGATTATTTCTCTCCCACTTGTCTCCATCCTCACTCCTGCAAGCCCCAAACTATTTACCGACTTATTACATTGGATTTTGGGAATTCTAACTCACCACTCTCCACCACTGATAATGCAGCTATTGGATTGGTACCTTATTTTTATGAATCAGCAGTTGCAGAAACTTGTCTATACTGCACATCTCCCCAGTTACAATATAATCCACATGTTGCACCATAAAAACCACTGTTTGCTTCATTAGCGCTGAAAAATTTGAGATTAAAAAGCGGACGAAATCATAAGAAATGGCTTAGGCTAGGGTCCATCAACAGCCAACTGAGCTCTGCTTCAGGAACTTGAACATAGAAAGGACTGGATATGACTATTATTCCATTCTTAGTTATAACATATGGAATACTCACTCCCACAGTTCTTTAACTTCCGAATTCAAAAAAGAACTGCATGTTTGATCTACATCATCCTGCATCTCTTCTACAGATCACAGAATCACAGAATCATTAAGGTTGGAAAAGACCTCCATGACCACCAAGTCCAACCTTTGACCACCACCTTGTCAACTTAGACCATGGCACTGACTGCCACATTCAGTTGTTTCTTGAACAATTCCAGAGGTGATGACCACCACCTCTCAGGGCAGCCCCTTCCAATGCTTAACCACCTTTTCAGTGAAAAACCTCTTCCTGATGTCCAGCTGAACGTCCCCTGGCACAGCGTGAGGCTACGTCCTCTTGACCTGTCACTAGTTGAGGAAGAAAAGAACAACCCCCAACATGGTTACAGCTTCCTTTTCAGGTAGTCATAGAGAGTGATAAGGCCCCCTGAGCCTCCTTTTCCCCAAGCTAAACAACTCCAGCTCCCTCAGCTGTTCCTCACAGGACTTGTGCTCCAGACCCTTCACCAGCTTGTAGCTCTTTGTTGCTCGAATGGGTTACACCACCAATCAAATTGTTCAGAGAACATTATTACTGCTGGCACACAAAAAAATTATCGGGGGCTTCCTCCTTCCCTACTCCCAGCCTTTAGGAACACAAAGGAGGCCTTAATTACTTCTGCCTTTGCCACGCAGTCATAGAATATCCGGATCTCGTCGGCACAAGCCGCGTCGTTGAAGTCATTCTGTTTCCAGCAGGCCATCATCACCGACATCTCCGTAATGCACGTCGCCTCTGGAAGGGAAAGACACAGCCAAAAATCTCAGGTCTTCGGGATATCATTCTAACAACCTCCACAGTGCATAAATCTCCAGCAAACAGTGTAAGACGGGGTAAAGGCAGGTGAGAAAATGCAGCACTATAGATGGCGGCTTTGCTGTGTGCAGAGCTGTCACTAGCATACAGATGAGCACACCCGCAGCCATCCAACACCTGAATTCCTAAGGTAAAGGCTGTATCACGACACGCAAACTTTGGGTTGCAGTGTGAGAGAGCCATCCCTTCCACAGCGCCCGTGCGCGAACTCCACGGCCCCGCACAGCCCCTCTCCTCTGCACGACCCTTCCCGGGGCCCGGCCCGGCCGGGCCTTCCTCCGCCCCCGCTCGCCGGGCACTCACCGCCCGCCTGCTCCCTGCGGTCCGCCACCTTGTTGGCCAGCGCCAGCGGCCGGGGCGGGCGCACCCCCGGCGGCCGCGTCCTGTGCCGGCCCTGCTTGGTGATGAGGCGGGTGACCCAGCCCGGGTACGTGTGTCCCGCCATGGCCGCGCCGCCTGCGCCGCGCCGGGGGCGGAGCTGCGCCATCCCCGGCACGGGAAATCCGCCGAGCGCCGACAGAGCCGCCGCGGGCACCCCGCCCCTCCGCCAGGGACAGCCTGCCTCGGGAAAACCCGGGAACTCACCACTGTTTTCGCGCTGGACGGAGCCGTTCAGTACCTGCTCCAACAGTCCGCGTCCCAACCAAGGAAGGAGCACAGAGCAGAAGAAATCACGACTGTTTCAAATAATTCAAGTGGAACTTAAGGAATCACAGAATATGTGAGGCTGAAAAGGACCACAGTGGGTCATCTGATCCAACCTCCCTGCTCAAGTAGGGTTGTCCTAGAGCACATTGAACAGGGTGGTGTCCAGACGGTTCTCGAACACCTCCAGTGAAGGAGACTGAGCAATCTGTGCTAGTGTTTGGCCACCCACACAGTGAAGTAGTTCTTCCTCATTTTCAAGTGGAACTTCCCGTGCATCAGTTTCTGCCTGTTGCCTGTTGTCCTATTGCTTGGCACTGTGGAGCAGAGCCTGTCTCCATGTCTCTGGCACCACCTATTTAGTTACTGACAGACGTGGATGAGGGCCCCTCTCAGTCATCTCTTCTCGAATTCTTTTGCAACTGTATGGAAACTTTTCTTGGTGCTTCAAACTCGCACTGCTTGACTCTCAGCCCCTCATCCCTCTTCATTACATTACAGCTGGATCTCCCCTATGTTGTTCCTACAGTTTTTTCCAAGAAGCTGAAACTGCTGCTTCCAAAATGGTAGCATCGTTCCCACAGCCTCATATTCGGTGGTGGAAAACCCCCTTATTCCCAGAAGTTTTTTCCTTAGGGTAGTTCTGGAAGTCCTCAACTCATCTGGAAGGTTCTGGAGTGCTTATGTCCCCAGCTGAAAGAGGCAGACAATCCAGGAGGCACAGGAACATTCCAAGGGTTGGGGTACAGACAGGTCTCTCCACAGCAGGAGGGACAAGGCAAAGGCAGAAAACCAAAGACTTAGACGTCAAACACTGGGGACAAAGTACTCAGATCCTTGTCATAGAGTACCTACTGAATAAGCCATTTTACCACTGTGTCAGGGCTCCTTCAGGCACCAACAATTTTTCCCTTGTGCACTGGAGGACATATGAAGGATCAGTTTCCTTCTACAGGAGCAGTTACATGTTGTCTTGGAGTCCTCTGACCATCCTTGCCTCTGCCTAGGAAGTGATCAAGACATTGGAAATTCTGTTAATTTGAGCTAAACATCTCAATGTGGTTACTAGAATTTACTGCATCAGCAGACAATATATTCTAGTATGTCCAAGTCTGTAATTATTTTTGTGTAATTTTTAATATATTCTTAAAGTCCAATTTAAAGAGTACAAGGAAACATTTTCAGGTAAAAAAAATCTTTTGTCCCTGTTTAGCAGCAAATTTCCATCTAACATCCAAATTCAAGCACTTTTCAAGTTCTGAAACATTCTGGTAAGCAGGATGTTTTTCTACTTCAATTTTTTTTTTTTTTTAAAGACAGGAAACAAGCTATCCTTTTGACGACCAGTAGAGAGGAAGGAAGCCAAACTGATACCTTCAAGTTAGGCTTTCATTGTGCAACTCTAAGTATCAGAGAACTTGCAAATCCAAGACAGGAACATGGAATACCTTTCGGTATTCCAATTCATGGGAGGTTCAGCTACTCCTGTTTTTGTCTCTTCTAGTTACCCTTACTGACACCCACTTTTCCCTCCTGCATTTGCTGCCTGCAATGCCTAGTTAGACTTTCACAAGAACAGTAAAAAGGAAGGACACAAATACTAGGACGTAAGAGATGCTGAACTGCACTGCCTGTAAATCAGCCTTCCTTATTCCCAACTATATTAGCTAATGGTGGCAGCACCTTCAGGTACATTCACCTTCAAAAGCTGATCTTTCATTTAAGTAATTCCAAGAAAAATGAGGCAGGCAAGGAGGGGAGGTTGAGAAATAGAAAGGCAAGATACACAAGGAGAATTGTAATAGCTTCCTGTAAGTTCCTGCTTTCTGCATTAGATTTTTTTTTTTTGGCATTCAGTCTGGGATTTGAGCCTAAGAAATTCCTAAGCAGACAGAATAAGGTACGTGATCATCTCTGCACACACCATGCAGAGATGTCTAAAGCAAGACACAATTTTATTATCAAACATTATTTTTTAGTATTAAACATTCATTTTGAGGGAGAATGTGGAACTACAGAAGGGGGGGTGTTACTCAATAGCCAAGTCTCTCTCTAGGCTGTATTTTGTATAGCTGATAGCACTGAGACACTAATGGATAGGACAGAGGTGCTGACTTTATAGGAACAGTCAGAAACTAAATTTCCTCAACAGTGAACCTCACAGCTGTTTCACCGCAAATCCACATTCTACAACTATGAAAACCATGTAAAAGTCTAACTGCATTTACAACTTCTGGGATCAATGAGGTTAAAGCTGAATCCTCCACTGCATTTCAGGTAGTCAAAACCAAAATGAACAACAGAGACTAAAGTACTGGTATTAGATTTGAAAAGAATCTATATCACAACTGAGTAAGGGCCAGGTATAATGCTATAGTAAATACTATGCAACAATTCAATACAATGCTAACAATACTGTAATAAAATACACCCTTTAAAAGGAGACTGTTGTCTTAAATACCTAAGAGATGAGAAATTATACCATGTATCCCTCATTTTTTTGGTGTAGCTATGTAAAATCTCCAGACACTGCCTAAAAAAACAATTAGGAGATGAGACTAAGAAATCAGTTGTATTGGGAAAAATAAGAGTTGATATCCATTTCTTTTTTAAATGCCTGGATCCAGCTTTCAGGTGTATTCACACAAATTTATCCTGAGTGCACCAGTTGTTCTTATACCACTTCATAACACTCACAATTTATCACAATTTATTCTCAGCTGTCTCACCCTGACCTCCTTTACCCAATTTAACTTGAGATGGCTTAGAATTTAAAGCACCTCCACTTTAACTTCAGTAGTGAAACTAACCAGTTTGCAAAGATTCCAGGTGGTTAACTGGACTGCTGAGCTATTGTGTTTGGACAATATTAGCACTCTTATTAGCACAAATGCATTCGTTAGCACCATGACAGATACAATTTATTTTCTGACATGCCCCACCCCCTACTCCCAACATCGTTTACTTTATCCTGAGTTATCTCAGTCAGATCAGCTGCCCTGCATTGTTCTGTCTACCTGAGTAGTTCTGAGCTGCCATCCTTAATCCCTAACTCCCAGGAAACCCATCCATTTCCACTGCAAATTACCCGATGCCTCCTTACTTGCTCAGAAATGCCACAAAATACCATGATCTGCTCTGATGCATTCCAAGATCCCCAGAACCATCTCTAGCTGAGACATTAAATGGGTCTTTTCTGTAGGAAAGAACGTATATAACAGCACACAAATTAAGATGCCAGTGATGTCAGAGCTCTGGAACAAATCCTGCAGCTCCATTCTTCCCCACTCTTCCTAATCCCTCTGCAGGGCCATGTATCTCTCGCTACCAGCTCTCAGACAATGAATCATAAAGAGAAGTACAGTTTGTTAAAGCCTGACACAGGCTTTGGCTCAGATGGTCATATCACTAAAAGGATTTTGTCTCTGATTAATTTCAACCTGTCACTAGAGGTCTCTGGGCAAACTGAAGGAACCTGCCACCCCGTATGTTTCCGATTAATACAACTTCTCAGAAGGTGCCTGGAGATCCATCAATAATCTTAATTAAATACAACCAAATGGATGACCACGAATGATTAAGGGAGTGGCTCTCTTGGGACAATGGCTGAATAGTGTGTATGGCAGGACAGTAAGGGAGGCAGATGGCTGCTTGTCTAACATAACAAAGCCTGTTTAAACACTGATGTCCCTGATGGCTGAGTTTCAATTGAATTTATCCTGTTCCCAGTCCTTAAGGAGTTACTTGTCCTTCCATACCAATTAAAACTACTTTTTGCCAAAATGCAAGAGGGGCATTTCTGCTGTGATTCTCCAGCTGCTGCACTTTGCAGGCCATTTCCAGAGAAAGCAGCTCACTCTCCTCTCCCTCTGAACATAAACATCCACTGTTCCTTGGTTCTCATTCTTCTTACCATCAGAGGGGACCCAGAGATCTTTGGTCTGAAAACTACTACAGTGACAGAAATAAGAAAAAGCAATCATTTCCGAGTCGTAGAAATCATAAACATTAGGAATGAAATCACTACTCTTCAGTGAGGTTATATGCTTTCTACACATTGCAGTCCTTGCTAAAGGACAGAAAACACAGACTGCTACTAATTCAGTATAAAAAACACTCAACTTCTTACTGAAAAAAACAGGCAGCACCTGGTATCACAGTTTTGGCAGGAGAATGAGAAATATAGCTTGTACTGGACTGCTAGATTTTAACCTTCTGACAGACATTTGCTTCTCCTCTCTTACCTGTCATAGGGGATAAACTTGCCCTAGCTTGTCCTGTCAGTTCTGAGACACAGCATCAATAGAATCTACTAGTGTTTCATGTGAACAGTAATGAGGAGATATCTATTTTTAGGACATTAATGCTAGTGAATAAAGCTATGCTGACAGCTTCCAAAGCCTCCCTCTAGTCACACAGTAAACAGACAAAATTCATTACAAGCAGTGAAGCCAGTCACCCTAGTTTGTAGAAGCCTACCAAAAGGTTTACAGGGGTAATAATCTCTTTATCATGCTCAATATTTGGTATCTTTGCTAAAATTCCTGATTAGTCTCAGTCATGGGCTTTTATGAATATAAAAACCTGCAGTGTAAGAACACAGTTAAGAGAAATGTGCACTACATTTGTCATGTTCAGTCGGAGTATCATTTAGCCTTGCAGTAGTCACAAAATTAGCAATTACATTCAGCCATCATCTGCCTGGTTTGGATTTAAAGCAGTGAAGTGAGAAATGCAGTTAGCAGTCAAGAAGACAAATCAGGAATCTTTTTCCAAAATATTAATAATCACTGCACTGACCTTCCTCCTTGTCTGCATCCACATACTTGCATTAGAAGAAAGACAACTAGCATTGTAAATTGAATTTACTTTGGCTAAGACTGGCAGTACTCGTTGGCACTATGCAGCAATCCTTTCAAATGCATTATTAAGTAAATTGATTGCACACCCTTCAAGGGTATGAGACCCAGCTCATCCTTCTGCCTCCTCCAAATAACAGAAGAAAGATGAAAGCAAAGCCATGGTGGTAAAACCACCTTCATTCAACATTTTACAGTCCTTGCTGTGGAGAGAAGTAGATGTTGTGAAGGTCAGTCAGCAGGCTCAAGCAGAACTCTTGAGCCAGCTGGGGTAGATTCCCACCTCTCCCATCCCTGTGGAGTTTGTCTGGCAGCGACACATGGTATTCATAGTATGCACTGGAACAAATACTTCAGCCCTAATTCTTGCACACCATGTACAAAAAGTGAAACACACTGAATATATTAATAGAGGCAATAGACACCCTGTTTATAAATCACAGGTGTATCGGGACATACAGCAGATGGGAAAACTAGTATGATCTATTACTACAGAAAAAACTCTCAGACACAACAGAAACACAAGGCTTGGGTGAGCATCACAATTGCCAACAGTGGTAGCTGATACTCCTTACCTTTTGACAAGTTCACCACCTGTAAGACTGCAAAAAACACATAAACCTAAGAAGACACTAAAACCACAGAAGTGAACGCACTGAAACTGACTTGTGACTCCTAAATACAGACAACATTGTGCTTTGAAAATCTCAGACAAAACCCACAGAATATCTGTGATAAAGTTACTTTCAGATCTGTACAACTTTCATACCATGTTAAGAAGCTATATGGTAAGCAGAAACACTCCTGCTTGGCAACAGTCACGAAGCTCAAAGCAACAGCCTTCTGTAGTACAGAGAGCAAAACAACAAACAAATAAACCCTGTAGGACTAACAAAAAAGCCTTGCTGACTGATGATTGTAATATACTGAGAAAATAAAAAACGGTGGAAGGAATACTTGGTTGTGAATTAGCAAATGAATGGCTCCTAGAAGTTTTTACCTAGTTTTCTAGCTACTCTTCAGCTGGTACCACCATATCTTCAATGCTGTTGTTTGAAAACATGCTCAACTTGCCAAGTGGGAAGGCAAAGTGAGGCTTTGGACATCACTCATCAAGGACCACGTAGGTGCTATCATACACATACTTATATTGGCACTTCCTCCTGCAAGGACAATACATTAAATGTAGCATGTCTAATTTTGGCAAAACTAAATCAATTATAATAAACACCTGCTACATTTCTAGAAAATATACTTAAATTACAGGATAAAATAGCAAGAGCAGCAGGTGCTAATACCTGGTTCATATTTTTAATGTTTAGTATAATAAGCAAGATCAGAATTTCTTCTCCAAACAATTTCTTCACCAAACACTTGAATGTGTTTTGATATATAGCTAATTAAGAAAACCATGCAGTCAAAGAAGACTGATTTTCTTTAGAGAAACCTGATATGAAGTTAACTGAAGGCATTAATTCAAACAATTTACATAAATATCATCAAACTGTTTACTGGGAGTCAATATTCAGAACAAAAGCGGCCTTAATTTGCTTTACCTTAATTTATTTTTCCAGCACATTGTGGCCGCTTCAGTCCCAAATACACGTATCTGTAATGTTAATCTGATTTGAATAATCCATTTCAACAATTAACTCTGATATATTCACTTAGGCATTCATGTCTCCCTAGCAACTGAAAAAAAGGAATGTAAACTGATAAATGCATTTTAGTTGAAGAACCACTTGTCACTATTATTAGATAAGAGAGATAAAAACCCAGCTGTCTCCTAAAAACAATCAGGCAAGATCAATGTATATGCTATGCGTCTTCTACATTTGCAAGAATTCAGTGATAGTTGTGGGTCTGAGGTCTTTGCTGTCAAGGTGCCCTGATTTTAATATGGCAATATTGTTCTGTCATCTGAGAGGCAANGTGGAATTTGAAGGGGAAAAAAAAAGATATTAAGTGATCCATACAACACTAAGCAATAGACAGTGACTTAATTAGGGAGAGAATGCGCATTCACTCCTGTTCCTAACTTTTAGTAACAGGCATCAGAATTCCCACAGCAATGCATGAACTGCTTTGCAAAATTAAATTAGCTCACAGACCGCAGACTTTCATCACCAACACACTGTCATAGGCACGGATAAACTCTGGCTATTTAGTCAGTTAACTTCTACAGGGAGGAGAAAAGGAGAAAGAAAATGGCATTACACCATTAGAGACATCACTGCAGTGTGGCCAGATTTGTCTGTGCCTTTAAACTCGTGACACTAAGGGAATTGGTGTCCTCCAATGGATCCCAAGACTCCACTGCAATATCAATTATTTCAGGAAGACAGCCAACATGGCAAGGAACAGTGGAGTTTATTTATATCTGTAAGCAATACAGGCGATGCAGCAAGGAAGATCTATCCACATGTCATCACTGAGGAACTCCGGTTACACACCAGGATCATAATGTGTTAAGGTTTGGTAGAGATACAAAACCATCTCAGTACACCTGGTTCTGATCATCCATTTCAGCACAGGAAGACTTCAAGGCTTGTACCCAACCTGCAGAGACCACTGGAAAGGCACCATTGTTAATATGTGTTTGTCTTTGCTGAAAGCTGCACATATTCAAAAAGGACAACTCCAAGGGCTCTGAATTGCCAGCAATAAGGAGATAACAAAAAGTCAAGGTTATAGGTTTCGGATTTGATGGAAATTTTAAAGAACCAAAGCATATCAATTTTACTTAGTTCTACACAATACCAGATGTTACACTTTCTGGTGTGAAAAGCATTGTTGCAAGTTGCAAATTAAATAATTTTGTCTCTCATCCTATTTTACATTTCACCTGGTAAATTACCAAAGAGGAGGAAAATTAGGCAGAGAGTAACTGACCTGCCCATAGCTATTCAGTAACCTTGAAAAGTAGGAGTATTTGAGGCGTGCTTACTTGGGGCAAAGACACTTTATTGCTGCATTTTCGTAAGGCACAATTGCTCTCCACAGATATTTCTTCTGTAATTCCTTCACTGGAAAAGACATTTGTTAATAGCAGCTAAAAGTACATCTTAATGAAGAGAATATGTGACTGATAAAATGCTTACAAAAACAATTAATATTGTGGAGACTTAAAAAAAATCCCTGAAATAACTTAGGGCATTTAGCAAGAGTCTGAAGAAGTGTTCCTCTGAAGTGCTGGAAGCCACAATGTAAATCTATCAAGTGTAAAGGACAGTGAATTCCTCTTTTGCCCCACATGTTAACACCTGCAAGACAGGAGCGGCTTCCAACCACAGAGCTGAAATTCAAATCAAAGCAGTTGCTGTCATCTCCACTGCTGAAATCCAATCATAACAGAAACTTACTCACTTCTTGCACAAGAAAAAATTGTCTCTGTGAGAGAGATTTTTTTGTGTTTCAAGGCAAACATCTGAAGCGAGGTAAGAATGCACAGTCTCAGCTTTCAATGCCATTTTCAAATCAAGCCCTTACAAAGATGGATCAGTGTTGCCTCGTCCTCTTGAGAAAAATCTCATGCATATAGTCCCAAAATCTTCCCTGATGCGACTCATTGCGATGAATCATAGCAGTGAGGGCCTCACCCTGATCAAGGCTTTGCCAATAATCCTGCAGCCACATTTCTTTCCAACTGAAACAAAAAGAGACATCATCACAAGCTATTAAAAAACCCAAATGAGTCTGCAGCTGTAATAGCACTGAAACCATTTTTTTTCTTTCACCTAAGAAGAAAACAGGCCCAGAGATGGTCATAACAAAGGATGTTGTTACTGTGCCATTGTGCTCTAAGTAATTTAAAGAAACGTGCTATGAAAATTCTCTACAGAAAATATAAGTTCACTATGAGCATTACAACATCGTAGAATATCATGTGACTAGTGTTAACCAAAGAGACTAAATTATTAATTGTAGAGAATAAAAACTTCTATTAAAATAAAAACTATCATAGACTCCTTATATTATTTTGAGAATAGCCTTCTGTGACCAGTATGCATATAATAATCAGCCTAAGAATCGATTTTTTTTCAGGTAAATCATTTAAAAATTACAAACTCAGGTTATAAATGGCAGAGACAAAAATCATTATAATCTTCAACCCTGAATCTATTCTTTATCTCCAGATTAGGTGGTTGAGTATAGGCTGTCTCTTTTTCAATTAATACAGTCACAAATGTTTCACAGCACAGACTTCATCACTACAAATTTCAGCAATTCCCTTCCCATTCATGATCATGTGGACTCCTTCTCTCACTTGTGTTACATCAAGGTATGACAATTGTTTATCTTTTCTCCATTATTTTTGTTACCCAGCCACAAGCCCATCACAAATTTCAGAAAGAAGGATCAAACATGATGCTCTTTATAGTATGTCCATATGAGTTACCAAACACTTATACACAGAGCTTTTTGCTTCTTCTCCTTCCAAATCACAGAAATAAGTGCAGTGCCTCCTGTGTTCACCCTGTACACCATACAGTGGATCAAGTGTGACTGCAAGGCCCAGAAGCAGCTGTCACCCACCACTCCAGGAACACAACACGTCACAATCTCTGTCTCTGAGGAGCAGCACGTGGCTTGGATGCCACGGGAATTAAGTTTTCTGTGGTCAACAACATCACCTCTGATAGTACATTTCTGCAGTGTACACCAGCACAGACAAAAATAAAGCTTTTAACATAGATTCCAATGTGAAGCATCATAGACAGAGGCTTAATTCTACTTTAAAATAAATATGTGCCAAAAGGTTCCTTTGTCAAATGCAGCACTTGGATGTACTATGAGATCACACTGCCAACCAGCTAAATTCATTAACCTTTGTTCAAGGACTGCCAACATGAGTTACTTGTTTTTTTTACAGCACTGAATAAGGGCACACATTAGGAAAATAAGGCTACATCCATTATATATTAGACCTAAGACTAAGCAGCAGTAGGTAACAGAAAAAACAGAAAATATTTTCCAGATGGACTCTACAGAAACAATTCTGAAAGGAATTCCAATATCCAAGTAAAGACTTTTGTCAAAAGTATTAAATACTTTGGTATTTTTCTTTTTAAATTGCTATTACTAGGGGGGTTTAAAGGAAATAGTTACTTTCTGCTTCTGTATATTGTGAAGAATTGGTATCCTGGGATGAACAGTACTGCACTTATGATGACCAACTACATACACCTGAAACATCACTACCATGAGATACAGCTCTATCTCTAATCCTGAGTGATTAATGGATTCTCATGCAAGGGACCTCTTATATGTACACATGGCAAATCTGATACACTGTTAAGCTGGTTTTTGTTGCCACAGATGAACTGTGACATTGACATAAAACAGAACTGGCAAAACCATGACAGTTTCACAATATTCCTTTATCACACTGGCTTCCCCTTCCTTATGCCACCACAGATGAAAACTTCAGGTAACTGGAAAAGAATTGTCACTTAGTCTTCCTGACCCTCTCAAACATCCCACTTTTGGAAAATGAATCCTTATCAATGAAACAAACCAAGTATTTCTCTCACAAAGGTGGAAGTCCAAGAATAACCGGAGATTCTGGTTCCTACTGAGGAGATGTTCTACTCAGCAGCAGCACTGTAACTCACTACTTTCTGTACAAAGAGTTCAATAGATTGTAGTGACTGACCCATACCCAAACACATACAAATGGTGTTCCACAGCCTTTCTTCTTAAGCTCACCTGGGTGTGAAGCTTGGGTGTCCAAATATAAGTGAGGCTGCAAGTGTAAGGATTTAGAAACCACGTCTCCACACCTACAGCTAAAAGCAATGAGTGTGCTGCAGCTACATACACCTGCACAGAGATTCTGATGCAACAATTCTGCCAATTCAGCAAATTTATCAATCCTAAAATCTAATTATATACAGGAATAAGGGTCATAGAGCATGCAGATGTGCAGTGTAACCTTACTGGGTACTTGCTCTAATATAAACTCCAATTGCCTTTGTTGTTCTCAGAGTTCCAGAAGGCTCCAGAACTCTAAGTCAAAGTGTGTGTTTATAGTCAGACTTTGCAAGTTGCATATAGTCTATCATTTGGATCCCCACTAGGTCTGTGTCCTTTTTCCACAATAATGTTATTTGAAGTAAAAAAACACTCAATTGACTGATTCAGTAGGCAACCATCTAAATTGATCACACTGTTGAATAATATTATTGTCAAACTCTGACAAAATATGGGCATGTTAAGCTAATGCTTTGGTGGCAATTTTATTTTATTGTCACTTACCACTTAGAATTCTAAGTAATTATGTGAAAGCTCAGATGTTGATCAGATAGAAACCACTGTGTTTCACTGGAGATGCCCTGATCATGCCTTTGAAGGTATGGATACATATCTTCCTCAAGTAGATAGCAGCCAATGTAGAAGCTTCCCTGGAAGTTTTTCCAGACACATCTCGTGTCTGGAATAATAACGTACTACGGTTCAATGAGACATGGAAACTTCCTTGGGATGCAACTGTAGCTTGGATTACGGACCAGCTGTTCAAAACTTGCTGATAACCCCTAACCAGAACCATGGAAACATCTGAGCCTGCAAGTGGCATCAGCAGCCACACTATGTGTGCCTTCAATGTACTTCTCTACTGCCACCTGATGCTCAAGCAAGAGAAAACCTATGGAAACAGCCTCAGTGTTACACAACAGAAGAAGAACTAACTGAAGTTTTATCAAGTGCTCCTTTTAAGTACAAAGGATTATTGAAAGTTAGAGCTACAATTATTTGCAGTGTTCTTCCTTCAGAAAGTATAATATTGGTACATTACCTGTCTCCTTCAGAGAGGTCTTCAACACTTCCAAACCCAGGTGTTGGCATAGGACATCCCATGTGCTTGAACTGAGCTATACGAGGTGTGGGAGCTGGAATTTTCCCATGAGACTTTTTGTGTTCCTGCTCCTCTTTGATCCGGGTGTTCTCCCTGTCACATATGAAACACTCGAAGCCATTCAGGTAATTGGGCAGAGTCATGTCATTCACGCCCCACTCCCGCCTCTCTAAGCTCTCTAGCAAGAACTGGTTTTTGATTCCACCAACATTTTTATATTCTAGATACTTCAAATATTCCTCTCCATTCTTGTCCAGGAAATCAAGATACTTTGCCAGCTCCTGGGGGCTGTCAAAGTCATCTATAAGAATGATGGAGAGGTTGTTTGGCATCCAGTCCCGCACCGCCGGGGAGCCGCGGTACACGGGGACAGCACCCAGGTGCATGGGGCGCCACAGCTTCTCTGTCATGTAGTCGTCACAAATGGCATTCTCCAAGGCCAGATGAAACTTGTACCTGGCGATAAAAGTCATAAATTCAGAATCCTCTGTCGTGGCTGTAGAAGTGTCTCTCAGTCGCTCGCTGGGAAGCTCCCGGTTATGCAGGCACTTCCCATAGGAGTCAACCTAAAACAACAACCAGCACCTTTACAAAGCGATCTGCTCACTCACAACTTGTTTTCAGAGCTTGCGGGTCTTGTAAAATTCGCAGGTTGGATCAGTTCCTAGCTACCCTGGCTTAGCTTCACTTTCCCTCCACATTCTGTCCCTTGACTATTCCTAGAACCCCACTTTTACCAGCTTTAGAGGATAACAAGTGCTCAAAACCATCATTAACTATGCTACAGACTGAGGGCTAGGGGGACTCTGCAGAAATGTAGACCCAGAAATGTATTTATTGCCTGATAAATCAGAGACTGACAAGTAAGGAATGGCATTTGACTCTCTCTGCATTAATTGAAAAGCCATCTTTCTATTAACAGAGACCCACCATTTCCAAACAGTTACTGTGGGTAGTTCCTGCCAGCCTCAGCAGGCTGACAAGATTTTTCCACTTGGTGGCTTGAGAAAAATTGATGCAAGAAGCTAAAAGAATACTGTCAAAAAATGAAACACAATATGCTTGAACTGGAACCTGCATTGTACTTGACAACACAGTCGTATCTTAAAAACTGTTTTGTCTTTACTTCACTAGTGAGCACATGATGAACTTGCAGAACAACTGAATCACGATCAGTAGAAACAACAGAAATGACTAGGAAAAAGTTGTTTCTGGCAAAGATGAAAAAGAGATGCTCTTTTTTTTATCGATCTACTATCCTTCAGAATTTTCAAAAGAAGAAAAACCCTGAACTTTTTTTCTGCTTTACAGAAACGACATTATTTTACTTTATGAAGCTACTCATCATTTGATGTGCCACAGTATTATAAACCACCATAAATACAACATGGGCCTACCACAACGGAGATAAGGAACAGATTCTCAAAACACAGCAACCTACCTTTCCACTGCCTGCCTGTGCTTTCAAATAGGAGCAAGGCTCGTAAATGAACCGCCTTCCTATACACTAACTTCAACGCCCAGGGATTTCAGCACCTTCTGGCACACGGTCCAGAAGATCGAGCTTATTCAGGCTTTGCCCAGCTTGCAGCTGATCCCCAGTCTGGCCAACTCCACAACTAAGAGCTACATCAGGCCTACCTACTGGCACGCGGTGTAGTTTAGATCACTCTTTGGGAAGGAATACAACTACTTTTTCTGTCCAGCTTGTAGTCAGCATGCATCCCGTTACGATTCGTGTCTCGGCTAAAAACAAGGACAAACAAACCCCATTAAAGAGGCTGTAAAGGGGGGCAGCCAGGTGCTCCCAGCGCCACAACACAGCTTCCATCCCGTGCATCCACCCCGCCTACCTGGATGTACTTCATGAGCTCCCGCACGTAGCGGTCCCTGTCCGAGGGCACATCGCAGTGCGACTGCATGTACAGCACGGGCGCGTAGCCCTTCTGCCGCCACGCGTCCTTCTCGGCCAGCGGCACGGCCGGGCCCCGCAGGTACCCCGCGCCGGGCAGCCACTGCAGCGACAGCGGGTAGTCGGACTCCCGGCGGAAGGTGGCCGTGTAGTTGAAGAGCTGGATGCCGGGGAGGTGCGAGAGCAGGTAGTTGTTCATGGGAGACTCCTCGTGAAAGAGCGCCCAGGTCTGGTGGGGCAGGCGGGGCAGCGGCGCCTCGTACGCTCTGAAGTCGGTGCCGTAGAAGATGAGCGCCTTGGTGCGGCGGTGCCGGGCCGCCCGCCGGCTCCGGGTGACGAGGCAGGACCCGCGCGGGCAGTCGATGCGCTCCGTGTCGCCGGGGAAGTGCGGGAAGAGGCTCCCGCTCCACCAAAGCAGGATGGGCAGCGCCTTGTTGCTCCGCGTGTCGTTGTTGCCGGGCCCCCGGTACGACGCGGCGGCGACGAAGGCCGCGCCCNCGCCCCAGGAAGCGGCGCCGGCCCCGCCCCGGCGGTGCCGTCACGGGGCGCGCAGGGGCCCGGGAACGGGGCCGGCACCGCCTTCCCGCTCCCGGCACCGGGCACCCTGGAGCACTCGAGCAGCCTCGCTGCAGGGGCGGGCCGAGGTGACCCAGCCCCAGGTTCCTTCCAGCCCCACGGTCCTGTGGCCGAAGGGGCTGCAAATCCTCTCTGCCTTTACCGCTCCTGCATCTCCGTCTGTGCACACAGCTGCCCCAGCAGGACCTGCAGCTGATAGGGAGAAGCAAAACAAGCCACAAGCGAAGGCACCTGCACAAGTGGACCAAGCAGGCATGTGTTTCAAGGAGCACCCAGAGCAGCTACTGAAGACCATAAAGGGAGGGAACAGAAAACACCTTTTAACAGAAATTTTGTGTTTGGTTTCTTTTTTCGTTTTTAATATCTACAGGTATTTTTAAAGCTCCCTTAAAAGCTGCTTTTCTGTACCAGCCTTTAATAACTCCTGTGGTATTAAATTATTCTATAAACAGGAAATTTTTTTGGGCTACACTATGCAAGTCCAAAAGAAGTATACTAGAATTACCACTCAATTAATTGCTCAGTTTCACAATTGCTAAAAGATTCAAAGTAATTCCTTATGAGATAATATAATACTTACAAATTATTGGCTATAATACAGGACATTAGTTAATATGGACACAAGGCAAAGAAGTATTCTTTATCAGTGTAAAAAATAAGTTAAAGCAGGAACCTTTGTCCTTGCCTCGAAAAGTCAGGTCTAAACACTGCTTGGGCACGCTCCAGCAGCACACCCCAGGGTTCTGCACTCGGGTCCCAACAGAACATAACACACATGGGCTCTGCAAGGCAACTTCCACAAACATCAGAAGGGGTGCTGCACAATTTACTCCGTATGATTAATGTACAAGATCCACAAAGCCCATTATTATCGCAACACCAGTTCAGTGGCAGATTCTGGACATAATGTACATTCTGTAGGAGAGTAATCTCAAAATATTCTACAGCAAACTTAGTATTGTTGGATATTTAGCAATGATTGTCGTGTGCTTTCATACAGATTGTTCTAAGTTGACCAGGAAATTGTACAATATCAATGTTCAAGGCTACAGTCAAGTTACACTACCAGTTCACTCTGAAGTTTATTTTTGCAGTTAGGACACCCCCCCATCCCAGCAAAAAAAAAAAACCCAAACCTCAAACAAACCCCCCCAAAAAAACCTAACCAATCCACCCAGATTCTCTGCTTTTTTAAACTCTGAAATAGGAGCTCTATTTCTCTGAAAAGTTAAGAATACAGAAGTCATTAAGTTGACACTGCACAAAGTAAGGACAGTACTTGCCAAACTAGACCACCCCTGCAATGATCCAAGCTGTGTTAGCAAAAAGGGAAATCTCTTTGCAAAAAGGAAGTTCAGAAGGGGCAGAAAGTCAAAAGTCAATCACCTAAGCAAAGTAAAACTGAGAATGAACAGTATCTTTTGCCCACTGATTCCTGTCAAATTTCTTATCATTCAAAGTGAGTAACAACAACAAGATTGAACTTGGCCAGTGAAATACTGAATTATAAAGGACCAGTGAGTTAGACTTCAGCCCTTCCCATTTCCCCCCTCCCGCAGAATACATGGTTTGGAAAAATAAGCAGTGTTTATTTACTAACAATGACATAAAATACATCTTAATATATTTTTATTTCTTTACAAATTAAAAGATGCATTGGAAAAACAAGTGAAGAAAATGAAAGGTTCATTCATGATTTCATTTCCACCCCCACACCCCCCCAGTATTAATACTAGAAATTAGTATTTGTGGAAGTCTGTGGTTGCTGCGCCTTATATTCCTGGGAAGTTCTTTTTTTCCCTCTGATTAAAAATCCTCTAGATTTTTTTGGTTGGAGGCAGTACGTGGAGTAAAAAGTCGGCCACATTCATACAAAAATGCTGGAGGTTCTGTCAACTACATCTTGAAAGAGTTTCTCCATTACAATTTTCATATTCCCCTTTCTGTGTAGTGATGGGAGGGAAGACAAACTAGCAGCATTAGAAGAAAAATGGATTTATATACATGCTACAGCATATGGAACTAAAACCACAGCCAGATATTTTTCTGATCTTAAAAAGGACCTTCCTATGAAATATCAAGTCCAGATAATGTATTTTCTAATCCATCCACATTCTTCCTTTCACCTTTAGTGCTACTGGTAGCTTAAACTCCTGGGTATTGAAAGAACACTTGTTAAGTGTTCAAGCTAAAATATACAAGCCTCCTCTCAAAAGTGAATAAACGAAGCCCTTAGAACTCTGAATTTCATTACACTAGCTCCCTCTTCACAGGAGTCTTCTCATCCACCCTTGCAAAATGGAGCAGCAGAGCAGGCAAAGTGAATGGATTCATCTGTCTGAGGTATTTTAGTTTAACAAACAGGCTTATAAAAAGGTTTTGTGCAAGCTGATCAGTAGGTAGAATGGGAGAAGGTATAAACATCCAGTAATTAAACTCTTCACTAGGCCCAGATGCTTCCAATAACCGAAATCAGGTACTTGTTATACCTCCTACAGTACAATCTAAATCTCAAGTTTTTGTATCCCCTTCCTTGTATTCCAGGGTACAAAGCAATCTCAAATTTGCATCAGTATAAATCAAATTCCTGTTTTTTTGCTATGATTCACAATAATGTGTTTCAAAATAGCCACTTATCATCCAGTTCCTACACAGCCCACTATCACCTTGTTAAAAGTATTTTCTACTTAAGGTTAAGAGGATTTTGTTCCCACCACCATCTGACAGACAGGTAAGCTCTGCAGGAGAGGCCAAGGAACACGGATTGAGTAGGACAACACTGAGCCATGTAATGAGAAGGAAAGGAGTCACCACACATGTCAACAGGAAGTACCATCTCTACCCCTACACTGTTTAGAAGCTGTTGATTTTTGCCCACCGAACTATCAATTACTCCATAACAGATCTGCACAGCAACTTATAGTCCAGGAAAGACTGTGGAGAGAAATTTGCCCTGCTGCCTCCTGACTTACCACTCATTTTTCATTGGCTTTCTGGTTCAGACAGCCACATGATACATCTGTGCTCTGACACATCATGTTTTCCCCTTTAGAGGAGACACAAAATGTTTGACTGCTCCAGCTCCCATCACCTGACCTGCCTCTTGTCCTCCCCAGCTGTGCATCGTCTTCATACTTGGAGCATGCACGCGCACCCACACAAACACACAGCAGCTACCAGGAATTTTGAAGAGTTATCACTTTTTCACCCAATGTTGAATCATGTACAGTGAACTGAAAAAACCCTACATTCATTACGACAGGATTAGCGAGCATGGGGTGGGGGTGAACTCCTGCCAAGCACAGGAAACAATTTAGATGCAAATAAAAGACCTGGTATCAAAGGCCTTTTTTTTTTCTTTTTTTTTTAGCCCTCACCAGGAAAATATTTCTTCTCTCATACAGGATTGGGAAAGGTTGAAAGGATTTCTGCTTATGCAATGTGTATTAAAAATTATGGAATTGTACAGATTTCTATGTTGTCCTTTTTGAGGGCGCTGGGCCTTCTGATCAGGTCATTAGTGGAGACTGAAATGTCACTGCTGAGTTCCAGCACCACTCACTCCTCTAGCTCAGTAGCTGCCGAATCTCCTTGTGCATGTGACACAGGAAGTCCACATATGAAGCTCCCCCACTCAGGCTCTTGTCCTCCACTAGAAAGTGTTTGAACAGCACTTCCAGCTTATCTTCTTGCTTCACAATTATCAACTACAAACAAAACCAAAAAAGAAATCAAGAACAAAACCAACAGTTAGTAGACAGATAACCAGAATCACAGTGTATATGGCTTATATGCTTAGACTTCTGTAACTCAGCTGGGTTAAGTCTCAATTCAAACAAAAGGAAAATACCACATGTGTTTGTACAGTAGTATATTGTAACAGGCCTGAAAAAATTTGTTTTACCACTGTGGTAAGCAGAAAACTCCAAAACTAGTGATTTTTTTTTTTCTTCAGATTTTTGAAAACTTTGAATCACATTTATGAGATCAGGAAGAATAATTTCAGCACTGCAGCACTGCCAGGTGTCACCTGTTCTACTGAAAGGGAAGGGGATTTAAAGCTGCGAACGGGGGACAACGTTTTTACCTTCATGTGGCGGGATCTCTGTGCTTGAAGCATGTCAACAATAGATCGTACTTTCTTTGAAAAGGGGTTTTCCAAGACAGGCAGGGTACTCTGGAATGAAAGATGATATCCAATTTCCATTAGTTAGTAGAGAAACAGACAAAACTCAGCAGTTCTGTTTTATTATGTAAGAGTATGTCTACATCTACATCTACCATTAACATACAATCTCTTTGACCTCAACTACTTGAAAGACAATGTAACATGATATCAGAATTAAAGGTCAATTATTTGTTCCACTTAATACCAACTGTGCTCTTCACCATTAGTGATATGGCTTGTCAAATAAACCCAGGCAAAAGCATGACCAACATTCCCAGACTAGGGGCATCTCCACTAGTTTCACCATTGTGCTTCTCTTGTTCCTAGTATGAAAAATGTAACACTATTTTCTCAACTGGCTTTCTCATTGTTTTAAGCTTTGGGTGACTATCACAGACAGTTCTCTCTCACACTGCCATGCAGCTCACCAAGGCGTTGCTAATCTGACCGAAGGATGACACTCCAAAGAGGTTCTGGATCAGGCTTTGCTGCACGCTGACTCCCACCCACACAAAGATATTCAGCCCGTTCTCCAGCAGGTATATGTCACCCTTGGAGAGACGCTCCTCTGAGTTCCGAATTGCTGCTGGCAAGGAATCACTGTCAACATCTGCTTTGGTCTGTTTTAGAGTGAAATAAAAATTAAAATAAAATAAATAAATTTTTTTAAAAATATAAAATCAAGGTTATAAAACAAGAACATCTTATGAAGTCCTGAAAATTTCTGCCACTAAGACCCCAATGATTTTCTCATTTCTAGGACTTCAGTCCCAGCTATTGCAGTCCTACAAGTATCATCTACCTTGGCTTAGTGTTCTTACTGAATGACACAGAAGCAGATCAGACTCTCCATCGGCAAAAGAAAACATAAGACTTCCGTGAAATTACTCTGAAGTTCCAATATAACGTCCTGGATTAGGAATGTAATTAGTTTTTAGTATTCTAGCAACTATGGTATTGAAAAGTAAGAATAGTACGTACAGTTGCCTTGCAATCATGAAAATTACTACAGGAAGTTGTAAGAAGCTTTAGGATCTTTTAAAAAGACTATGAAAGGATCAAAAGTATCTTTGCTCACAGCTCAGGGAAAGAAGTATCCCCCAGCAAATTCACAAGATGCAGGAATGCATCCATCACTAAGGGAAATTAAGTGAAATGTCCCAACAGATGGCAGATCCCAAATACTTCTCAAATCACTTTTCCTTGCTAGAATATAAATGCCAGTCCTCAAGACAAGTCAAGAAAACAGCATGTCTCAAGTGGTAAGAATATCCTGAACTACTCACCAGGGGCAAAAGCCTGGGATAAAAGAAAACATTTGTTTCAGCAACATCCATGGATGTCACTAACTGACGGATGTAGGCACGGTCATCTGTCGTGACCTCCGGACCAGGCTGAAGGACGTCACTCTTCAACACACAATTCAAGTATACAGGAAGCAGCTTCATGCATTCAGGGAGGATCAGCTACAAGTTACAAGCAGACAGAAGTTGGTCAGCTGTCCTGCTGAGTAAGTTTATATTTTACAAAATGAGGCTTGCATGAACCAACAAAGTATAGTACAGCTGTGAGGAGTGAAAGCTGATAGTCAAATTATATCAGTGACTTAAAGAAACATAAAACTTATCCCTGAAGCAGGCAGAGTTCCCTGGGCTCCAGAGAGATTTTCAAGAAGCCACCCTTGGCTTTACTTGCAGCCTCTCTATTTTCCTGACTCTTCTCTTTGCAAATTTCTGCTGAGCAAATTTTTAAGTAGGCTAAGTAGAAAGAATTAATTCTGCTTTAATTCCTGAGCCTAGGATTTAAGGGAATTGGAGTTTACCTGGCCAGCAGAAGAGGGACTAGCACAGTTCTTTCGATAGCAAGCTAGGATCTGGGCACACTGGTTGATCAGTGCATCTCGTACAGTCTTTACTGGACTACTCAGAACTCCACGATATGCTGCACAGAAAGAGGAAAGAGATGGACTGCCGTGAAGTGACTGCTCACAAACAGAGCAAAAACCCCAACACTACTTGCACAAAGTAAATGTAAACAACCATTGTTTATGAAGGTCTTTATTCCTCCCACTTCAGACTTGTAGGAAAACGATGATACATTCCTATTGAAGACCTGAAGCTCATTTACTCCATTTTATTAGATATTCTTGAACTCTGTCTCCCATGTACTTAACATACAGTTATAATTGAAAGCATAGGGTTCTATAAAAACATCTTTTACAGCCCAGCCATCTTTCTTTAACAATCTGAGAATGGACTGTTCCTTTTATTTTAATAGCAATAAACATACACAACTCTAAATCTCTGTTGAATTTCTAGGCTTTTACTGCAAATTATAAAGTGTAAATAGGGTAA
>VYZS01086312.1:0-17703 GCA_013400695.1 Neodrepanis coruscans | reverse complement strand
TTCTACACAAGGTGTAAGCACCAGCTGTAGCCAGGATGCAGTTGGTGCTGCTCTGGTGTGAAAGGCTTGCTCTCATCCCTCCCTGCTATGTTTGTCTTTGGCAGGCACTGGGCTGTTTGCTGTACAAACTGTGTTTCTTCTCCCTTCCCTTCGGGGAAAGTCAAGTGGCCATTTGTGACGGGAGCTTCACCATCCCCGACAGCTCGCGCTACTCTCACAGCATCCACTGCTTGATCAGTAAGTGTGTGAGCAGCACACCAACCCCTTCATGTCATAAAACCCACAAAACCAAAGGCCCTGCTCTCTTTGGGGAGTGACTGGGGTGTGTGGTGCAGCCTGGGGGAGCAGTGGGAGCTGCTCGTGGCCACAACCTGCCTTGGCCACTGGCTTGTGCTGTTACTGCTTGGAGCACTGTGCCCCAGGGTACAGACCTGGGCCCACAGCAAACTTCCTGAAGGGGAGCCATGTGAATGACTATGAGCAAATCTTTCTCCTGGGCAGCTCATATGGTGTTTAATGTATGGTCTTTAAAATTTTGCAGGATATATGCTTGAACCAGACCAGGAGCGGAGACCTGATATTTTTCAAGTATCTTATTTTGCCTTTAAAATTGCCAAAAAGGATTGTCCAGTGTCTAATATTAATGTAAGTAGTCTTGAATTTTTGGGGTGGTTTTTTCAGTGTATTATGTAGGTAGCATTGAGATAAGTCTGTCATATCAGCTGGGAGATCATTTCAGTTTCATCATAAACTTGGTTCTGAAATGTAAAACAAAGCAGAAAGCACTTGAAGTTGCTACTGCGTACTTGGAATATGAGCTCTGAACCAAGTGTAAAAAAATCTTAAAGTACTTGATAATTAACAGTCTCTACTAATTGTGAACAGATTTGTTTGTGTCCTTTATGTAAGGAGATAATCTTTCTACTCCCTCCCCTGAAGTTGCCTTTTCCTTGATAAAATATGGGTTATGTGACTGAATCAGGAGTCTGAGAAGGGACTAAGTTAAAGGCCCCTAGAAACTTGGATGCTGAGTGGTTTTCTGGAATTTGTGTGGTGGTGGAAGAGCTGAGTGGGCTAAAAGGTTTCTTCCAAAGATGGGCTTTGATTAGTTCTTCAGCTTGTTGCTGAACTAAGTCTCTTCTGTGCAGTCACATGAAAACATCTGGAGCAAATGTTGTACTTTACTGTTGATGGTTGGTAGTGTGTAAATGAAGTGAAGTAGTTGACAAAACAGGTCAGTCATGCTCTGGTTGTACTTCTGCAACAGATGAGAGCACAGAGATACTGGTAAATTAAAACCCTTTTAATCTACAGCTGTCAGTGCTGCATGAAGCCTTGTAACATGAAAGTCTTACACCCAAGTATTTCTCTTCAATATGTAATGATTTTTTTCTTTCAGGGTTTTTTAATTTATTTCCTTTTTTAAATTTATTCCAATTTTATTTTTCCCAAGAATTCTCCTGTCCCTTCAACTCTCCCTGAACCCATGACAGCTAGTGAGGCAGCTGCTAGAAAAAGCCAAATAAAAGCAAGGTGAGCAGAGAATGTGACTGCTTTTTTTCCTCTCCCTGTAATATTGTTAAGCTGCATGTTTGTCTAAAACCTGTTTTCAAATGCTTGTTAACAAATGAAATATCACCTTAGTAAAGTCCTTAGATAAACTGTGATTGTAAGAACTTAAGTCACTCTTTGGATTCCACCCCTTTGCTTTTTTTCATTATATTGAGAATTCAGGGAGAAAAACTGAGATCCTGATTAATAAATGTAAATGGTTTCTGTTGTTTATTTTCTTAAAATTCCAGTTTCTATACCCACATACTCCCTTTTGTCCTTGTTAGTAAAATCAAACCTAAAACCTTCAGAATTTCTATTCATGCTTTTGAATATCTGCTATGTATGTGTATGTCCTTAATAGTAATGCTGGATGAATCCTTTACCCTTTTATTCCATGTTGATGGAAGTTGGGTTTGAATCTACCAGCATGTGTGATTCAGCTACTCTTGTATTCTGCTGTAATGATCAGTTCTATTTACAAAAAACAGAAACAAAAGCACAAGAAATAAGTAGATGTTAATTGCTATGAGATACTCTTTTTTTATTTCCCCTCTGCATGAACAGTAATCATTGTTTCTAGTCAGGACTTGACTTCCTGACTAGGAACTGGGAACTGAGAGGGTCTTCTTCAGGCAGACACTGAGTAGTGTTATGGTCTCCTTGGGGAAAAAGGAGCTGCATGACTCCTTCTTAGTAGTGTTCTCCAGCAGTCATGTACCCTGTAACTGCCAGGGGAATTGAATTTGAAGAAGAAATAGTTGTCTTTTGGTCAAGTGCTCAATTTGCCCTTTCAGAATAACAGATACTGTTGGACCAACGGAAACCTCAATTGCACCACGACAAAGACCAAAGGCCAATTCAAGCACTGCCACTTCCAGTGTGCTGGGGATCCAGAGCTCAGCAACTCCTGTCAAAGTACAGGTTCCTGGGGAATTTGCTAATCGTGGGCAAAAAGGTAACCTGAGCAAGTCCAAGGATGCACCAAAAAGAATGAAGAAGAAATTTTGGCTTTATTTTGTCTTGCTCTAGTAGGGGTAACACTTAAAAATCAGATTCATGTATTTTTTTTAATATACCAAAAACCAAATCATCATCATTTCTGAAAGACTCTTAATGTGTGAGTCATAAGCTTGACCAGGTGTCAGAAAAACTAAGTGCAGATTGTTGAGTAGTGAAGGTGCATTTTCCTTGTGCTTAACACCGGTTTTGAATGAACTTTCCCACTGACAGTTCATGCTCAACTTTGGCTTGAAATGGATTCACAAAAAATACAGAACTCTTCTGTGATAAACTGCTTTTGTTGTAGTAGGAAAAGTATTCTCCTGTGCCTCAGTAAGTCATGAGATACCAGTGTTATGTTGGTGGTATTTATAGGCTGGAGCCCTGTGAAAATGTCACTTCTCAAGGGACAGACATTCATCTCACATCAGTGAGTGCAGTGGTAATTGAGAGACACAGCTGAGTGAAATGGCTTTTCAAGAAATCCTTTATGAATTCCTTATCTCATCCAAAAAGAGCTATGGCTCTGACAAGTATTGACTTAAGTAGGTGCCATTTTTATCTTTCTTAGTTTCTATTTTGTGTCTATTTTGGTGTGGAAGAGGGACTTCAGGGATGGTATTGGCAAAGTGTCAAAAGGCCTCTGAGATTGTGTCCCAGGTTTAAACAACTTTTACTAGATGGGATCCACATAACACCCAACTTGGCAAGCTGGGCACTTCAGAATATAAACACGTCATGCAAGAGGTTGATTTATCTTAGTAAATGTTTACTTAAATGGCTGCAAAAGCAATCAGGTGTTTGGTTTAATGGAGCTTGACAGGGGAGCCAATAGAAAAAAATAGACATGTTTTGTTGTGTGCATACAAAGCTGTGTGCTTTGAGGGTAAGGGTTTGAGTTAGGGTTACAGTGTGTAACTTAAGTGTTAGTAGAGCAGAAGTCTGGAGCACAGCTTTGCTGTTGTAGGACCAGAGGAAGCTTCCACTGTCTTCTGAATAGAAATGGTTTATTTGCAGGGCTAATGTTATTTTTGGAGATGTGAACTTGTCACACAGGGAAGGGAAGTTCATATCACCTTGTAGTGTTAAAGGGAAAAGTATGTGCCAGGGAGAGAGAGCCCTGTCTGGAGTAGGGGTGTGGATGTCAGAAGTGTTGTGTGATGTTGCAGGACCCACTCGACCAGGGAACGGACAGGACGTGTCTCAGTGCCAAGGGACCAGCCCACACCCTCCACAGCAGCACAGGGTCCTGCAGCAGCTGCAGCAGGGAGACTGGAGGCTGCAGCAGCTGCACCACCTGCAGCACCAGCCCACCCTGCAGGACACCTACATCCAGCAGGTACAGTCAGATCTGTCACACAAGTGTCCAAGAGACACCTTGTGCTTGTTAGTAACACTTGGAATCGTGTGCCAGTGGAACATTTCTTCTGTTGCTGCCTGTGTCTTTCCTGCTAAAAGAGCTTTTGTCCCTTCTTACCTTGGCTTTGTCCCTTCATGAGCCCTGGCATATTTATCCTAGGAAGCTGCTTGCTTTGTGCTGTTCTGTTTCTGCAGAATCCCAACTTGCTTTACATCAGCACTGTGTGGCTTAAGTAAAGGCTTTATGGGTGTGAAGGGAGCCTGAGGTAAATGTTAGGAGTTATGCAGGTGATCAAAGCTGTGCTTGCAATAGATGGTTACATGTGGACCAGTGCTGAATGTAGTCTTATTTTCTGTTAAAAATGGGGAGGTGGGAAGGAAAAAGCTTGTCATCACAGAAGAATTACAGTGCAGTGACTGAACTGCCTGGTTCTTGGTTGTGGGACATCCAAACAAAAATGCTGTGGAGTCGAAAGGGATTTTAATTGATGCTTCTTTTGAATATGAGGCTGTTTCTGAAGGGGGGTCATGACTTCTCAAAGCTGTTTTTTTTCCCTTTCAACTGCAGTATCAGCAAGCAGTGCACCAGCAGATGATCCAGCAGCAGCTGTTGCTGCAGTCTGTGTACCAGCAGCCTGCCCAGTCACAGTTTCCTGCCATGGTATGTCACAGGGGGAACAGAGATGGTACAGGCTGAAAACATGGGTTGTGTTTCCAAGTCTGTTGTGTAGATGCAGTGAAAGAAGTGTGTGAGCAGTTGCAACAAGATGGGGATCTAAATTTGTCTTCAGTTGGGGGAAGTTACCCAAATAAGGTTGTAAAAGCTTATTTGGAGTGGTATTCATCGGGTGGGGTATATTCCTAACTTCCTAAGGAGGGCTGTGCTGACTTGCAACGTAATTGGTGCTTGAGCTGACAGAGCCCTGCTGTCCCCAGGTGCAGCAGTACCAACAGGCTCTCCTGCAGCAGCAGATGCTGGCCCAGCAGCGCTCCCAGCAGGCACAGTCCCCTGAGTACATCCCTTCTCCACAAGACTTTGCACCAGCCTTAATCTCCTACCCTGGGTCGCTCCCAGTGCACGCTGGAACAGTGGCAGATCCTCCCTACCCCACCAGCAGGTGAGTAGCTGGCTCAGGTGCACTCAGGGGTTACCCCTGCTCAATCCTTTCCTCAGAAACTACTTGCTTTGATAGTATTGCTTAAAGCAATTTAAGCTCTTCTAGGATCTGTATTCTGGATTTTCTCATTTGTAGACTTACTCTGGGAACCAACTGGTAACTGTTTCACTTGGGATGCTCAGTAGCCTGTGTTGAATGAGGTTATGGGCTTGTGAAAGGAATTTCCAACACCCAGTATTAAGAGCAGCTTTGTAGCTGGTGTTTATTTGCTGGGGCTGGTGACTCCTGTGGTTATTGATCAGAGTTTGACCTGAGTGTGTGGTATGATGGAGTACACCTCAGAAGAGATATGGTCCCTTAGCAGGGGCCTGCTGACCTGTCCTTGCTTAATAAAGGGTAATAAATCATGACTTTGCCATGAGTTCTTATGAACAACACTGTGTGGAATAAACTCCCTAACTTTCTGATTTATAAAAGACCCATATTTGTCCAGTTTCACTGGTGTTATGAACTAGATTCTATGTTTGTATAGGTGCCTACTAGCCTCCCCTTAAGAAGGCTTCCAGATGCTTTTGGGAGGATCTGTTAATGGATCATGTTACTTGTGTGTAGGTTTTTGGCATAATGAAACATATCTGAGATTTTGAACCTGATAAATAATCCTCTCATGTTTCTCTTTATTTGCCTTCCTTGAACTGACTCCACAGGCCAGGTATTCCTGATGCTGAAGCACTTGCCAGTTACCCAAAGCAGAGCATCAGTAATCCCCCTGACATGTCAGGCTGGAACCCCTTTGGAGAGGACAATTTTTCCAAGTTGACTGAGGAGGAGCTGCTGGACAGAGAGTTTGACCTGCTGAGATCAAGTAAGGGACGATTGAAGGCTTACTTTGCTTCCCAGTAAATGAGGGCTCTGTAGTTGCTCAGAAGTTCCAACACCTGCTTGTCCAAGGGCCGTGTGGGCTGTGTACAGAACATTCTTTCTGAGCATTTGAGGGCACAGTTGGGCCTGTCTTCTTTCTTTCCTTTTCCTTTCTGAAACCGTGTGCAATAGGAGCTCACCGTCCAAAACTGGTAGTTACTGGCTCAATTTCTGCAGAAATGGTAATACTGTAGCTCTTCAATGCTGCTTGTGTCACCTTCACTGTCAAGAGGCTTTCAGCAGAGGTATGTTGTCAGATGGGAAGAGAAGTTTGGCTGCTTGCTTTATTCCTTTCCAGCTTTTTTCTTGCACACCAGAGCAGAAGATTCTGTGGGTCTGATATGTCCTTTGACAATGCCTGAAAGAAAATTAATCTCTTACATTATGTTAATGTTTTGTAATGTCCTTCTTGATGAGTGGCTACATGTAAGGGCTGCTTTATTGTTCTGATATGGCAATAGTTGAATAAAATTTTTCCTCTTGAAGTTGATTATCTCCATGGTTTTTACTTGGAATTACTTCCTCTTCTTGGTTGCTTAACATGTGCTTTGTTAGATGCTCTTCCTATAACTGGTTCTGTTGAGATGGAATTTATTAGTGGGAGTTGGATGTGACAATGTCAAAAAACAGATGGTATATGCTTGGCTGTCTATCAGCAAGTTCCTGCAAAGAAGTGCAGTAAAGTTGAACTTCAAGTAACTAAAACAGACTTCTGCTTTTAGCTGAGTCTTTCTCTTACTGGATTTGGGTGTCCTTAAATGTAGCTGAAAAAGATGTGCACATTACCTGTTGATCCTTAGGGAAAGTAACTGGGTGGGTTTGGATTGTTTGTGAAACTCCAGCTCATAGTTTCAACTGAGAGTCTTATTTTTGAGACATGAAAGTAGCCTGCACACACTGAACAGTAAAGTTACTTTCTGCTAGCTGGGAAAAGTGGTTAATGGACCAGCTGAAAATGAGCACTCCTTCCAAATCCAAATTTAGGATTTGATTCAGTAGCAGAATTGAATGTCTTAAGGCATGCTACTTCCAAAAGAGGCCTTAAGTCTTTTGGAATAATCCACTCTTGAATCTAGAGCAGGTTATTTTGTGCCAGAAGGTCAGCACAACATTAACCCATGTAACTATTGGTCTGGTGATGGTGAGTCTTTTGAGAGTGGCTTGGTTAACCCACAAGTTTTGGACAAATGTAAGTACCAAAGGAGACGGTAACCAAGGTAATTCAGTGCACGAAAGCACTGTGATAACACATTTCATATGCTCTGTATCCAAAAAGTAACCTTGAGAGCATAGTTCTGCTTTGTAGTGACCACTGCTGCACTCGATGGCAGGAGTGTGTGTGCAGGGTGGGCTGTGTCACAGCTCTTCTCAGGCCATGGGGCCACCTCTCTGAGGCCAGAGGAGGAGCAGCACTGGTAGTTTCTGTCTGTGTGTTTGTGCACATGGATAAACACAGCACAGCCTTCAGAGATATTTTAACTCTGCTTTTTGATACTGAGGCTGTTTGGTTCTAGATTTATCTTTGGCACAACAGCCTTAATATGGGTGTACTTCAGTGTTAATGCCTTGGCTGCAGTCAAAACAGAAATAGATAGACATGGTCTACTGATACTTTCTCAACCTTAGCTGGAATAATGAGAAATGGGGAGATTTATTTTACAATTAAGGCCTGTACCTGTAAAATTGTCTTTAACTGTATAATACTTCCTGGAATTTCCTCAGGTATGGAATTAAGGTTCAAGGGTGAGTTCTTTTTAGATGTAGGTTCTTTTATGAGGGGAAAAAGGCTGTTGGCTGCTAAGTAATTTTTTTGCCATTTAGAGAAAGGAGAATCCCGGATACAGGAAAATTGCAGATAGGGGTTTGATGAATGGTTATATTTTTCTATTACTAAGCCAAATCGCTGTGCCATACTTGACAATTCACATGTGGTGTTACTTAAGTTTCTTTTAGCCATGTTATGTGGTGCTGAGGAGCATTCAAAATCCTTTCTTTCCCAGTTCAAAAGCACAGTTTGTTTTGTTGAGCTGATGCTTTGAGATGTGTCAAGTATTTTTAAAGCTGTTGTGCTCCTGATAGTAACACATGAGTAATTAAGTACACACAGCCTTTGTTAGAGGATGGAGATGTTGTCACACTTTGTGAGGCTGACATTACTGTTGGATTTCATGGGTTGAGTAGCTTAATGTCAGTGTGTGTGCAGTGTTGGATATTGCTGGGGTGATTAATCACTTCTCCTGCCAAAGGGATCTAAGTCCTGAAACATGATACTGTGCTTACACTTGGTGAACATTTTCCCAGTAGAAAGATGCCAGTTACAGTAAAAAGTAATGTGCAGGTGGATGGAGGTGTCTGAGCTGAGCACTCACTCTCNCACACTTTGTGAGGCTGACATTACTGTTGGATTTCATGGGTTGAGTAGCTTAATGTCAGTGTGTGTGCAGTGTTGGATATTGCTGGGGTGATTAATCACTTCTCCTGCCAAAGGGATCTAAGTCCTGAAACATGATACTGTGCTTACACTTGGTGAACATTTTCCCAGTAGAAAGATGCCAGTTACAGTAAAAAGTAATGTGCAGGTGGATGGAGGTGTCTGAGCTGAGCACTCACTCTCCTGGAGAGCTGTGATGCAGAGCTGGGCTTCTTACCAGCCTTGCTTTGTCAGAAACCCCTGACAGAGGGAGCACACTCCTCCCTGTGCACCCCACACAGTACATAGCTTTGCATAGGCGTAAGACCTGCCATTTTTATTTTATTTTACTTTATTTTTTTGTTCTGTTTCATTTTGTGTTTTTACAGACAGGCTGGTGGACAGGAGAGCATCTTCAGATAAGAATGTGGAGCCACATTCTGCTCCACAGACCAGTCCTCCTGAAGATCCCTTTGGTTCTGTTCCTTTCCTTTCTCACCAAGGCAAGTTACATCTGTAAGATGATTACCTGGTAGCTGTAGGTGTGCATACATGTGTGAGTATCCATGTATGTGTTCCAGTGTGCACAGCACTTAAACAACCAAAGAATGGTAGAGGGGTCAGCTGCCTCCTGGCAGCACTTGGGCTGAAGAGATTTTTCTATTATGTTAATTACCTCCAATTAAAAACCACTTGTGCATCCAGCTCTGGTGCCTGAACAGGGGCTACTGTGTAGCCTTGGTGTGCAGTTCTGCTGGAAGAGAGTGATGTGCAGCATCTGTGTAGAACCACAAGTGCTTTTGCTGAAAGCAAATGACTTGCTAAGGCCAAATTTTGGCTCTTCCTCGTGGTCTGTTTCCCACTCGCTGTTTCTGTAGTTGGTTCTCCAGCCAGTTAATACTGTAAGTTTCTGCTGCATTTAATGCACAGTTTTAGTGCAAATTGAGTCAAACCCAGGCATTTTGGTAGAGAGGAGGGTGGGCATTCGTTGTTGCCTTTCAGTTCAGCTTTGACTGTTTTGCCTTGGATGGAAGTAAAATTAACATGATATGTGGGCATTGACTGTGACTGGAAAACTGCATCCTTGTCCAACTTAATCAACAGTTTTCACATGTGGTTGATCAGCACTTTAATATTTTGGTACCTGTGGCAGAACAAAGCCTGTGTGATAGTTCAATGTGAGCAAGAGAGAGAGTCTCTTGTGGAGCCACTTAGGTGCTTATCCAAGTTGTGTTGAGAGTTCTTGTGTGATAAAAGTGCCTTAGTATGACTCTTAAAGACTGTTCTTATACAAGTTCAAAAGCTCAGGTAACATGCCTTAAAATAAATCAGTTGGGGTCAACCTAAGTTAGTATCTGTGTTTTCTTTCACCTTGATCTTACCTTCTCAGAGATCCTGTACTGGGGCTGCTTAGAGCTCACCAGTGTCCCTGTGCTGCACATGGGGAGAGGTGAGCAGAGTGTTCTCCAAAGCCATTGCTAAAAATCCCCCACAGCACCCAAATCTGCTCCAGTCATACTTCATGTGAAATGGGAACCATCACATGCTTGTGGCCTGGGATTATTTCATGGCTTTCCTCACCTGGGGTCTTGCATTTACTTGTTGCTCTCTTTTCAGGTGGTTATAATGTGGTTTAGATTGTAACAAATGGCCTCACTGTGTCTCTTGTCTTATTTTTGTTACTTTGAATCCAAGCTTGAATTCGTGATGTACGTAAAGACAAGGGAGGTGCCTTCTGTTCAGGAGAGGGGAAAAGTCCAAATTCAGTTCTAGGTGAAAAACAGGCTGCTTGAGTTGTGAACTGGTACTTCTGGCATTGGAAAAAAAAATTATGCATTTCTCAATAGCCTTTTTTGTCTGGACTCATAACTGGAATCTAAATAAGTACATACTGGCTTGATTTCAAGGCAGATACTGTTAGTTATGTCTTAACAGTGACTTGTACTTAGTAAACAAATGTGATACAATAAATCTTTAGATGTAAAGGTTTGTGTTGCAAAAGCTGATTTGTGTTCCCTACTGAAGTATTCTTGGTAATGTCTTGAAATGAGGTGTTGTAAGACAACTAAGAGGAGGACAGTCCTGTTGAC
Organism: Neodrepanis coruscans; assembly: GCA_013400695.1. NCBI lineage: Eukaryota > Metazoa > Chordata > Aves > Passeriformes > Philepittidae > Neodrepanis > Neodrepanis coruscans. The sequence continues at coordinate 7,252 of VYZS01086312.1, read as the reverse complement.
TTAGACATTTAATTTCTCACTGATGGCTTTCTAGGGCAAACTTGACAAATATTCCTAATATTTCCATTTTCTCTTGTACTTAACATTCCTATGTAACGTGTTCTTTCTGGTTTGTTCCTTTGATTGTAAAATGTGTAACTGAGAAGTAAACTATGTGTACTTTACTCAGGGCATCCAAGGGCAGGTGACGGCACGGGGAATGGAACAGAGGTTTGGTACCTTCAGTGCAATTCCAGTGTTTGGGTGACAGACTGTCTTGCTAGAGCACAAATCTCATTTCCTTATTGTAACATGTCTGAGAGCAACTGTGGAGTGTGTTAGCACTGTTTGCCCTGGGTTCTGACTGCTGAGTTGTGACTTCTTGAATTGCAATGGGGATGGCAAGCTGATGTTATAAACATGGGATCTTTAAAGTAAATAAAATTGACTTTATTGACAAGTGGCAGTTCTTCCTGAAGGTGTGTTCTACTGTCTGGGCCACAGTTCCAACTCAAAGGTTGTTATTTTTCTGCGTGGTTTTCTTTGCTGTGACATAGCTCTGGTGTATAAATGGTGTATGTGGGCTGTGGCTGAGTAGAGTCACCCAGAGGATTTCTTTGGTTTTGAAGGCTTGAGGGTTCTCTGCTGAAAGCAGCACTTCACTCAGTACCTAAGGAATTCCTGTCATCTGGTGCAAGATGGCAGCAAGAAAACAAAGATCACGTGTCATCTTCTGACTTTACAGCTGAACATGGAGTGCTGGCACTGGGGCAGAACCAGTGTCACCAGGTACGTTGGTGTCTGGGAATATGATGCAAGGGAGATGCAGAGATTGGAATTGGAAACATTTAATGGTCACTGGAGAAGTCTGTGGGCTGCTGTGAACCCTTGGGTATTGCCTGTGGAGCTGAGAGTGCACTGTAGGCTGGTGCTGCTGCAAGGATCACCCGAAAAGAAATCCTGGAACTGGATGGACTTAGGCTGCTTATCTGTCAGACCTCCTGTACTCATTCTTATCCAGCAGGAATGAAGAGCCAGCAGCAACATGTGTATCCCTTGGCAGTGCTGCCCAGAGGGCACATGGGGGTGTGAAATGAGCTCAGTGAGTGGTATGGGGGTCCTCTGGGGCTGGTGGATGGGGAAGCACTGTGGAAGCACTTGGTGTCTCTCACCCCTGGACTGTATCCTATTAAAAGTGTCCTCACAAGCACCACATGTCAACTTGCTGCACACACCAATGTATGCCTGAATGTTTGTGAAAAATAGTAGTGTCTTAGGACTTGAGATGACTGGAAAGGAAAATTGGCTTGGGAAAGAATTCCAGTGCTGGCTCTGTTAGAAACAAACCTGATGCTGCAAGTTCCTTATGGAAAAGAGAGAAGAAAGCTGGCACTGGGGCACTTAGACAATTCACATGTGGAAAACACCTTGATTCTGGAATGCCTGAAACACCAGAAGGTGACAATGGAATGTTTCCCGTGGTCAGCATTTTGCAGTGGAAGCTTTTGGTTCAAGTGTGCATTAACCAGCTCGTGGTGTTACATCATTTGTTAACTTCAAGTTGAGTGTTTCAGACATATTTTATGCCAATTCTAAATGCTGAGAAGGAGATGTCATAAATATAGTACAGTTTTGTGTTGTTATACTCGGTGGCCTTTGGGGTTTGTTCACACTAATTCTTTGTGGGATGAAACTGGGCTAGGTTTCCTTTTGCTTCCCTCAGCTGCATATGGGCCTTCAGAGAAGTAATACAAGACTTGAGGTAACACTCAGTGATGTGGATGGACTGTGTGAGAAGTGGAGGTGTTGGGAAACCTTGTCTGCAGCTGACCTGGAGCTGTTCTCAGTGTTTGGCTGCTGCGAAGAATCTCTGAGCTGTCTCCTGGCTTGGCTCTGTTGCAGGTCCTCTTATGAACTGTCCTACTGCATGTTTGTAAAGCTCATTTGTACTGTAGACCTGGTACCTCTCCATCGAGTCCCCTGATTTTTGTAACCTCCAGGGGTCACCCCTTCCCAGTCAGTGCAGCCAATGTTCACTCTGCACAGACTGGGCAAAAAAGCAAGTTGAGTTGTGTAGGAGCTTCCTTCTGACTTGCAGGCTCCCTGCACTCGGATGTGGGGATGTCAGTAAGTGATCATTTTGGAATAAGAGGGGCTTTGTGGCGTGATGTGTATTGTCCCAGCTCTGTGGATCTTGCAGAAAACAAGCTACCAGACAGCAGTGCCATGGGAATGATCCAAAGCCTTGAGCACATGTCCCTGAAAGGATCCTGCTGCAGTAGCTGGTGATGAGCATTCACCATATCACAGCAGAGAAGTGTCGTGTTCTGGTGTGAGGAAACGTGGGTGAGGAGTAGATTTAGTTATTTTTGTGTGCTGCTCCTAAAAGGGCCTCAAACCACTGCAAGTTGTACCACAGCTGTGGAGCCTTGGGACCACTCTGTAGTTTGGGCCTTTAAGTGAAACACAGCTCGGTAGAATTTAAAAAGAAATTCTAAACGTGAGAACAGGAAAAACAAGAAGACTTGAGCCACTGTAACAGCACTGAAGAGCTCATGCCACCAGTTCATGTTGGGCAGCTGCTGTTGCTGAGTGTTAAAGATTCCCAGACCTGCACAGTGCTATGGCTGTTGTACAGTGCTCGAGATTTAGGTAACTTAACAATCAACAGAAGTTCATGTGAGTATTTGTACTCACTGAAAGAACTGCTGATGTTCCTCTGTAAGATCTCTTTGGCTGTGGTTTCAGGTATTGGTACTGCTTGCTGGGTGCAGGTTCCCTGTATCAAGATAGTCTTTAGACTTCAGCTTTTCTAGAGAATACTTCCCAAGCAACTGCAAATTATTGACCCATCACAAGTATAGGTGTGGGTTCTGCCAGGAGTCTGCCTTTTGTGTCCAAAATGATCCAGTGGCCTTTTAAATTTTTTTTTCCAAATATTGGAGCAATCATGCACTCATTTCACTTCTTCAGTAGCACATTTCAACCTCTAGACTGATTATCTAAAAGAATGTCAGCAACAGCTGCCAGGCAGAAGTGCAGTGCTCCCCTTTTTTGTTGCCCTTGAAAATAAAGGTGGTAAGTAGTGTAAATCCATTAGAGTGCTGAGCAGCTGCTGTCCTGGCTGTGGTCAGAGAACTGGTGCAGATTTAGTTGCAGCCCGCTGGTAATCCTTGGCCTGACATGTGGCAAATTGTTCTGAAATGATGGTGGCAGTATGTTCCCAATTCCAAGGAAGCTTAAAGCTCTTATGCCCCACTCCTGGGCCACCCCCACAATACCCTAAAATGAGGGGCCAGCAGAAGGCATGTAATTACTGCAGTTGTTAGAGGGAATTCATCCTCTTATAATCCTGTGTCTCGAAAAAGAACATCAGAACAGAAAATTTCCTTGAAGATTGGGATCTTCTTATACGATTAAAGATGTTCCACCTGGCTAGAATTTGAGCAGAGAACAATTGTTTGCTACAAGCTGCAAACCTGATTAGAAGTGTGGTAATCTGGACAGCACATTGCAAACAGATGTTACCAGTGTGCAGCATTTCTGCATAAATATGTATCTGAACAGTCTCTGCAGCAGTGGAGCCTGAGAAGGTTGCATGAAATCAACCTGACAGTGCCTCAGTTTGGAAAGCTGTTTGGCCAGAGCATTTAATTGTCATTAAGCAGGGAATTTTCCCTTTAGAGGCATTGTTTCTGTTTGTAGTCCACTTTATTTCGTTTGTTAACTTCATTAGCAGTGAGACAGGGGCAACTGTAGTGTAGAAAACCAAACTATTCTTGTCATGGTGTAAAACCTGATAATTCTAGGTAGGATATTTTTTCCCTGTGGTTTGGTTTTGACACTGGTTCTCTCCCTGTTGCTTGGATTAATGTGAAGCCACTGCAGCTACAAAGGTGTGTGCAGAGATAGTTTTTCCCCTGAGGGGTGGCCAGGTAGGACTAGAAAGGCTCAAGATGAGTATCTTGGAGCAGATACCTCTGTTTTTTTTCCAACACCTCCACACAGAGTAAAGGAACAAAGCAAGGTAGTTTTTCTTTGCTGACAGACACAGATGTGGGAACAGCGAGGTCACCACTCTGGAAACACTCCTTGGAACAAAAGTGTTCTTCAAACCCATGTGGCAGGAGTGATTTCTCATAGCATCCATCATCTGCTGTGTGCCACTGGATTTCCTGGGGACATTGTCCATGTAGGGTCATGTGTGCTGCTTCTGGGACTTTGATAATGGGGAGCTGGTGGTTGTAATCACTGCTGGGTAATTCCCAGTCTGTACACAAAGCATGGACATCCATTTCCTGCTGCAATAGACAAGTCAAAAAGCACTGGCAGGGAAGCAATGGATAAAGAGGAATCCACTACAAAGCTACAACTTTGGAAGCTGTTCAGAAACAGCTGATGAGCCAAGGTGCAGTTACTGCCTTGTGCTGTGTGGGTGTTACAACTGTAAAAAGAAATATTCTTGCAGTGTTTTCAGTGACCTCTAAATGGAAGTATTTTGGATAGTATTTTCTCTTTTAGGGACAGACATTCACAAATGCACACCTTAAGCTTCTGTTCCCTGCCATTCCTGCCAGCACAGAGGCTGATGTGTGCTACATCCAGTGTGCAATGGCTTTGCCTCATGGCCATCAGTAGAACAAGAGGCCCCAGAAGTGACAAGGACACATTGCTATGGGGGAAGTATTGTAAACATCAACAAGTGTGTCAAATTTTGTACTCTGCTTAGTTACTCAAGCACCTCCATGTCCCTGCCTCTGTCAGTGAGTAAAGTGCTTGGCATTTCCTTGGAGAGTGGTTCAGGGCTGCAAACGTGTGGAGGAAACACCTGGCTTCATACACAGAGAGCACATGGTCTCTGTCTTTGATGTAAACCCATACTTCCAGAAAATGGGATTGCTTGGTGGATTGTTCCTGCCTTCATCCCAGTTTCTCTGGAGATGGTAGTTGTTAGATTCCAGAGAGGAAATCTAGGGTGCTAATACAGATTCCTAAAAGAATGGATGTCTGGGTGCCTGATCCCCAAAATCATTAGCAAGAATAACAGTTTTGCATAACAGGTGAGTCTGCTGAGATTCTGGCTGGTGTGGCAGTGCCACTACGTGAAGTGTGGGATGGGAAACTGCTCCAAGTGTTTTGCTAAGTGCCAACAAGTCCTGTTTGATGGATGTTCTGTGTGGAGGGGTCTGGTGCTGAGAGCTACACAGGGTGCCTTAAGTTGCTCCTTCAGAGAGTCAGTGGCTGGTGGTAGAGGTTGGGGGGTTCTGTCTTGTCAGTGCCCTTTGCAATTTGTTTTCCAGGGGTTGTGACAGTGGCAGCACTTGATGAATAATATTCAAACTTTGTGGGAAGTCAGGTATATCAGATAAACTATAGTTTGTTTTTAAGGCAGAAACTCCATTCGTTGTTTTCTGCATACTAAAATTATATACAAAGGTAAAATAATTTCTTGGGAGTATAAACTGATGGATATTGACATATAGAAAAGGTTGGACATTTTGTTGTGTGAGTGGTGTTAACCTCTAACCTAGAAATACTCCCTTTTGCATCTATTTGCATTTATGCTAACATTTGTGTTTCAGTCAATATTGGAAAGCACAGGATTTGGAGGCTGGGGGTTATATAGTGCAGTGTGAAGGCTGTCCCTTTGGGAAATCTGAAGTAAGCAAAATAATCCAGATTCTAATTTAGTGGGTAAAGCAAATATGTAGCATTTAAAATTACAGTAGATAAGAAGCAATCTGACACCAGAAGCAAAGAAGAAACAGCTCAAAGCCCTAATCACCTGATGTTTTCAGTCATTCTGGTCATCTTGTTTTTAAATCCACTCATAAATTGTATTGCTGCTGAATTTTGATTGTTATTTCAAGTGTAATTACAAAGGAGCAAAGTAACTGGTGGATGAGGAAACTGGCTGTTAATTCCCTTGGAAGAAGGAGAAACTGTTCTTGTAAAATATTTTCTGGCCTAAAGTGGAGCATAGGAAGAAAGGAATCTGACTGGGCCTGGAAGTCGTGTGCTAATTTCTTTGTGAAAGAAGGAATTAGCTGAGAAATTATTCTGTATATTCCAAGAAAGAGTTATGAGCTGGATCCTGGTTTTTGAGAAATAACAGGTGCCTGCATCCATCCCCAGTTTGTTCAGTCCTGTGAATATGTGGAGTCAGTTACATCCCAGTATTTGTGTTTTAAAGCTGTAAGTGGCAGGTGTTGGTTTTGGTGAGAGGGTCAGCAGTGCGGTGCTGCAAAGTTTGTGCTGCTTGCTCCTCGTGTTCTACGGCCACTGCCCCACAAGAGTCATCAGTGAATTGTTCTTCCACCTCTCAGCATAGTAGGAAGGAAGGTGTCTGAGTAAAATGAATAGATACATTTCTTTCCCACAGAGAAGATGAGCTGATGAATCCTCTTTAGACACCAAGCAGGAAGCACTGCCCTCAAACTCCAGCTACAGCAGGACTGTTTTGGGCCTCAGTTGCTACACAGAAGTTAGAAGGGGCTGCTCTCATGACTAGAGCATTAAGTTTGTCAGAGCAGACTGCCAAAGCAGAAGCACTTCCAGAAATAGGTAGTCTGGTTTAGAAAAAAAATAAAATTAGAAAACTAGTATTTCAAGCCTTCTGTCTCCAGTTTCCCCGGAGAGGAGTAGCTGCACAGTGAGTATGTTTGAAAAGCTGCCTTGAGAGATCATCCATGTCCATTGGTTCCTTCTCCATTTCCCAAAAATGCTAGCACTGTATTTCCAGGTACTTTGTGCTTTGACTTGATTTTTATGAGCACTGTTTGAAATATTAGATGTGATTTTAGCTCATTTCCCTCACTAAGTACAGGATGTATATATTTATATCACCTCCTGGGATGTGTGGCTGTGGAGTGTGTGGAGTAAATGTTGACTTGTGTATTTTAAGGTGGTTTTTTTTGCTTTTTTTCTTTGGATCTGCAGGTTCCCCTGGAAAACAAGTGGATAACTCGGTCAACAGTCAAGGAAATAACTTGGGGACCCCAACCAAAACTGGAAAACTGAGCCATGCCTTTAGAGATGCTCGGCCAGGGAGGAGAAGTGCAGAGGGACACATGACAAAAGGTGGAGAGGAGTCAGAGAGTGATTTTGAGTCCGATCCTCCTTCTCCCAAGAGCAGCGAGGAAGAAGAACAGGAGGATGAAGAAGTTTTGCAGGGGGAGAGTGGAGACTTCAATGATGACAATGATACAGAACCAGAGAATTTGGGCCACCGCCCTCTCCTCATGGACTCTGAGGAAGAGGTGGAGGAAGAGGA
>VYZS01086311.1:0-16721 GCA_013400695.1 Neodrepanis coruscans | reverse complement strand
AAAAAAAAATCATTCTGGAAGGCTTTTTTATTTCTCCTCCAAGTCACTGCCAGCATCTTAGCTGACTCTTATCTTGCTCTTATCTATTCTCAGCCACCTCTCACCTCCCCGAACACTACCAGAAGTGCTCAAATTACTGTCAGCTCTCATTAGGTTCACATGCAAGGCAAGGCCAAGCAGTAAGACCTCCAGACAGTTGGATGCTGAATTCTGATGAATCCTCTGGGTAGGAAGGTTTCAGCAACTGTGGAACTGTTTTTGCTGGCTATCTATTGCAGCCCTTGCACTGGCACATACATGAAGCTGGTGCATGTTTGATTAGCAGCTGCTGTAACAAAATCCAGGTGGGGACATGACTGAAAGAATTACTGTCTGCATCTTAAAAGAAATGACTTCATTTCCTTTAACTATTAAACAACTCTGCACCAAGGAACTGCGAGTCAGTGGAATTTATCTTCAAGAAAAGCAGCTGCTGCTTCATAAACCCCATTACCTTTATTTCTTCTCTTCTGACATTTCTGTAAATTTTGGCTTTGTGGCAGGAGAAAAACTGCTATTCTGCATTGATCCAGGAACTGGTAGCTCATCTGTGGGAGCCCTCACTCCCCAGCCTGGGTTCAGAGCCCTCTTTCCTGTGAGGCAACACCCTGCCATGAGAAAAGCTCCAGCTGTACTGGCCCCAGAGCTGCACCCAGCCCTGCCCCAAAAACTACAGTCAAGGCTAAGAAAAAACCCCACTGCCCTTTCATGTCATTTGTGCCCATGGATACCTTGACAGCTTTTAACTGAAACGGTTGTCAAAACAAATCCTTTATTTAATAATGCTATCAACCAAAAGGAGAAAAAATACAGNGTGCCCATGGATACCTTGACAGCTTTTAACTGAAACGGTTGTCAAAACAAATCCTTTATTTAATAATGCTATCAACCAAAAGGAGAAAAAATACAGAGTTTATTGTAGTGCAGATTTTTTACCCCAGACATACTCCTTTTCAAGTCCAGTTTTCTTTAAGATGTGAAAAAAACCCTCTCTCTTTGGAGATCTGACCAGTCTAACCATGACTAAGGCAAGGCTTTTTCCATATATATAAAATCAGAGGAGCATTAGCCAAAAGGTATTCTAATAATAATAAAAACATTTCTCTACTGCACAAATAGAGCAGAGGAATGTTAAGCCTTCAGTATAGCAGAGATGTGCAAGACCTGCTAAAACCCAGAGGATTTTCAAAAGGGGATTTGAGCATCATTGTTCCCAATGAGCAAGTGCAGAGGCAGGTGTGACTCTCAGTCACCTCTGGTTAGCTATTATGGACTTCTTGAAAATCCATTTTAGCTGTGCATTTCTGCTCTTGTGATTCCAACAGAGGCTGCTCCCTCCCCATGGGCAGGCTCAAAAGATAGAAATTGCAAAAAGGAACAAAGCAGGGAACTTGCACAGCACAAAGAAACAGATACCATATGTGGAGCAGTTTCTGAGACAAATTAGGACTCCCACTAACAGAACCAAATTGCTTCCTCTCTCCCCACTTTAATATACCTTCCAAGAAGGAGCATTGCATTATAGTGTTTTTACACAGAAACAGAAGAAAAGCAGTATGTGAGTTTGTGAACAGTCTGTGGCTGACATGTCAATCTGCACTGAGGAAGGGGAATCCTCCTATTAAATTCTCTCATTAATTGCTCAAACACAAATTAAACCCTTTTAGCCAGTTCCCATTTATTGCTACAAAGCCAAGTACCTGCATTTTTAGGGCCAGATCAGCATTTTCCCAGCATATGCTGAAGCAAGCACTCTGTGAGAGAATGAGAAACAGCACCCTAGTGAGAGTCTCTGTCCCATATCCCTGAGTCAGTACAGACATCTTCAGGAAGCAACAACAGCTTGATAAGGAATTCTCTCTGCTCTATTCTTTCCAGCCTATGATGTGCATGGTTCATAATCATAAATATTTCCCTTTTCTTGCACCTCCTATCCAATATTCACTTCAACACCAACCCAGAGCTTTCAGGAACCTAATTATGTCTGACTTAAAAATCACACCATGATTTTAGCTAACTCTTAACTAGCCAGCTGCTACTCTTTTCTCCAGCACTGAAGAAGCTCTCTGGACTGTGAAGACAAAGAGCTTGTTAACACATACAGCAAAGAGATTTCAGTGAGAAGATACAGACAGTCCATGAAAACAGAGAAGCAATCTGCACTTTAAGTCTGTCACGTTGTCCACCAGCCTGGACTATGCTAATCACATCTCTCAGTGTGCTGTAAGAGCTGTCACTGCCAGACTGCACTTAATCACCATTCTTGCAGCAGCGAACAGAGTTCATCTTTTTCCCTTTAATAAGAGCCATTACATCATTCTCCAGCATGGAAACTATGAAGTGGGAAGGTCAAAAAGTTCTTAATTAGAAGGATTTTTATTACTCTGATAGTTCTGTTCTAGCCTCAATAAGAGAGATCTGCAGCACAGGCAACAAGAGCTGGAAGGCATCTTGGATATAGGAAGCACTGTTTGAAGCCTGTGAAAACAAAAATAAAAACACATACATGAATAATTACACTGCCAATCAGCTTTACTAAACACATACCCATTTCAAACAGCAGTGATTAATGCACAGAAGAAACAGAAGCCTAGTGCTTGTTGGATACTAAAGGCTTCATTCTAGATATTTAAGATAATGTTAATTTAATATTAAAGTTTTGAGGGGCTTTATGCCACTAAGCAAAAAAAGCAACTGGCTTAAAAACTGTCCAACAAGACCAGGTGCTGAAAACAGTTCATTTCTAAGTGAAGCATAAGCACACTGGCAGGAAGGAAGAATACACCAACATGAAACACCCCTTTTCTACCACACCTCAGAGCGTTGCAAACATTGAGAACCAACTTAACAGCAAGGAAGTGTTGGGACTCTTGCATGCTAATTTCTGAACTTGTCTAAGGTTTGACTCTGGACATTTAAATTCTAAAAATCCAGACTGATGAATTTAATAAGTGTCTTCTGACCCATCATAACTGCCAGTTGACACCACATAAGGCTCACTCTTCACTAAGTATCTCATCTCTTGTGCAAATCTAGACATTTATTTAAACTTTCAAGTTATTAGACAGGTAAGCACTATTGTAGACCATGGGTTAGAGAACTTGGCATGCATAAGGATACTGAAATGGAAAGAACCAGCATATCTATTTTTAAACCATTAGCTTAAAGTTTTAACGTTAGCACAACTGACCTCCAAAAACACTCCAGTGATTAACGGATTAAGCACATCTGCTTTCTCTTTGACCTGCAGAGATCAGACATATATTTTCCTGATTGAAAATTTGATCACATTTCTTCAAGCAAGATAAAGCTAAATCCTCAGTAAGTTTAAAATCACCACTGCTCCCTTGACTAGAGCAAAGCTAAGCCACAATCTCAGCTGCCTTGCAGCATGCAAATAAGAAAAAGGAACCTGCATATGCCCAACACAGGTCCTGTATGAATACCATCATCACATCTTTAAATGAACTGGGTTCAAGTGAAGAATTCAGAGATATTCAGAGATTCAAGAACACCTGAGTGGAAAATCCACACCAGGATCACAAACCTTATTTGCTTCTGTCTCCATAGCACTGTGAACACCAATTCCCATCCCCACCCTGTGCCAGGCTGAATGCAGCAGCAGGCACCCAAAAACTCAGCACAGATTCAGTTGCCACAATTTGGGGAACACTGGCTGATAAGACCAGTTCACAGGGAAAAAACCCTGCATATATAAACATGCAAAGGCAAAAAGCACTTCATGGCAAAGATCCCTAACCACATCTCATTCCTAAGAACTGTGGTGCAACTCATTTCTAAGAACTGTGGTGCAACTCTTACCCCTGCAGTCGTTAAGCAGGTTGTAAACTCTTTAGAGAACGCTGATAGTTCTTTACACAGCACAATCGTCATTCTGTGGAAGAAGAGAGGGAAAACCACAAAGTAAATACAGTCCTCAAGATGATCTTTCTTTCAGCATTCCTCTAAAACACAAATGCCTTGTTTCTGTGCTTATAAAGTTAAATTAAGCCAAAACTGACATGGAGTATATAAACAGTGTAACGAAGATTCAAAAGTTTCCCAAATAAATTAGAGAGGGGAAATAAATAATTAAAGCTGAAGAACTGAAGATCATTCAGAGGACACACATCCATTCTGGAAGGAACAGTATTAACTTGCCTTCTTTTTACTGGCAAGTGTCATTTTCTGAATTAGAAAGTATTGCACATTTCATACACATGCCAAGTATCTCCTGTGCCGTAACTTTACAGTCTCATGTACCCAGAATATTAAATGATTAACAAAGAAGGAATCAAGAATCACTTTTATACAAATGCTCTGTCACGTTTTAAATGTCTGTCAACTGACTAGCACAAGCTTAGGGCAAACATTTTCCTTGGCTTCATAAAGCTTTCAAGTAGGGCTACCTCTTTCTTATCAAGAAATGTTTTTAGCTGGAAAGAGACAGACGAGTTCTGCTGGAAGATAGTGATGCCACCTGTCACAAATTCACAAATTTGCCAAATCCACCAATTTGAACACTTATGCAGAATTCAAGAACCCTGGACTGCATGGATTTGCAAAGAGTTATTAGACAGTTTAATCAGTAAGTAATTTTATGATAACTATTTACTTAGAGATGCACTCACTGTGAAAGGGACTTGGCTCTGTCTGTGGCTGTCACCTCCTGTTTCTGACCATACAGAAACAAAGCTGCAGTTTTGTGAAACATTTCAATGGAGGAGGCTGTCAGTTCTGCCAGGCTTCTTATGGCAAATGCATGTATATCCTGCAAGAGTGAAAACAATTGCCCATACCATACAAAGACTAGCAGGTTTTGTTACTTAAAACAAGTCAATCACACAACATATCATCACACTGCCCTTTCAGACCTCAGAACCTGCACAGGAACCAATAAACTCTGAGAATCACAAATGTAATTCAACAGTCAGATAAACACTCTGAGGTCAGATATTGCCTTCATTACTCCGTTACCTCTACTGATTTTTTAGTATCCTGGTCACCATCTCTGGATTCTACTTCTTGGTTTTCTTCACTCTCTTTTTCTTCTTTAGGAAGACTACTGTTGAATTCTGCTATCCATTCACGAGCAGATGTCCTCACCTGTATGGAGATGTGCCATAGTATTTAATGACTAGAATGAAGCCCCTTTACACAACACAGGACATGGAATACTGGATTTCTCTACAGGAAAGAAGCACCCAGAACTCCTGAGCTTTTGAGAAGAACCAGGACAAATGATCCCAGTGCCTTCAGGACTTTGTAGAGTCGGCTGCATGTAGTCAGGGGTGGTTATTTCTCTAGCACCAGGTGCTGGAGTTTACCAGCAAGACCAGACTATCAGAGGTGCTTTAAAAACATGTCTGCAGAATGCTGCTGCCACTTGGTGGATCTGAAGGGTAGTGAAATGAAGACAAGAAAGGTGGTTCTTCCTCATACCAACTCCTGACCATAATAAAACCAGGTGCTTTGTACCAAGATGAGGGCTTCAGTTCATGACTACAGGTTATTCCACCGTGGTGGCTGAAGGCTTGCTGCTCCTGGTTATCTTTGCCACCACTTAAAAGCACCCAGGACAAAGACATGCTGGTGCCTACTGAGTGAGAGCCAAAGACATTACAGAACAGGATTTTGTTCCATAAAGTTAAAGGCCCATCTCATTTGCCTACCATTGTCAAAGTATCTAAAACATGGCTTGGTTTGCATTTGCTATTTTCACAAGCAAAGCTGGACTGAGAAGCAGTTCCTGTAAGGAATTTCTCCAGCTTTTAAAAGATAGAAAATAACTCACCATGATCAGTTTGTCTGGCTTGGAGGAGATATGCAATTCTGAAAACAACTCTGTTACTTCTTTTGTGAATTCCTCATCTCCTAAAGGACAGGGAAGGTTAAAGAATCCACACGAAGAACAGATTCAGGAATAAGCAGCACTTTAACACAACTAGTTCTGCACAAGTCTGTCAACTGTTTCCTTTATTTCTGTTTAAATCATCACCTCAGGCAGGAATGCATCAAAGCTAGTCTTTTCAAATACAATTTCTAAGGTAAGTTCTCCAAAGGTGGAGACATGAGTGCCTGAAGGTTAGCTTTTGCTTTCTCAGTTCTAGTTTTGTAGCTAAGGTAACTCCAATTTTTTATTTTTTTACAGGCAGCCTTTTATAACATACTAACTTGCACATCACCTTGGAGAGTCTAAAATATCACTTAGAGCCTATGGTTCTCCTATTATATATGGCAGAGCAGATGTGAGATCCATTATGTGCAAATATAAAAGATACATTAAATGTTGAACAACAGCAAGTGCAGGTGTGTAAGCCCTCCCTGATGAGCATTTAGGTAAAAGCAATGCAAGAAATTTACATTTAAATCTATGGAATCCTCAAGAATCAGAGCTCTTGTGTATGAAGGCACTTCTGTATCCTTTGGTCTGTGTGCTAACTGTCATTTAAAAAACAAATGAAAAGGCTTTTTGCTTTCCCACAGGTTGGACAACTCCATTCACAGTCCTTCTCTCCTGGTCAAGGAAACACAGCATCTCTCTGAATTTGCATCTCAGCTAAGGGTCAGTACGAACTGTCCAGGAGACAAAGAACTCTAATCTTGCTCTGGCAAGAAATTGTTCCTGCTGCTGAATTACTGTACCTTTTTGGTACAGAATTACTGCACAGCAGCTTTCCAGAGATGAACGGTGTTGCTACTTTTCATGCCCCTGGCCACAGATGGCTTTAGGATTAAGCATCCAGCTAAAGAATAACTTAATTTTGGCATCATGCCCATTGCTAGACATCAGGGCTGGTTGGTTCTGAACTGAGAATTTCAGTGAGAACCAGCTTCTCCTCCCAGGACCTGGGGCTCTCCTACCTTTCTTTTCTTCCTCTTCTTCTTCAAAGAATTCAGGTAAAGTAAATGCTTCTTTGAGTTGTTCCATTTCTTCCTTCAGTGTGTCCAACTCTTCTCCAGAGAGGGCATTTAGAACTGATTTCACCTAGTTAGGGGCAGCACAGCCAAAGAGAAAATCATAAATCCAGCCAATAGGACAGAAAACACTAGCTTGCACTGCATGTGAAAACATGACATGTTTTTACATGCAGAGTGATGTAAGTGAGAAAGTGGTATGTTCCTACAGGAAGGAGGAAGAAGAAAAAGACCTTTTTGTGAAGCCCCATTAGGTAATAATGGATTTTTAGGGAGTTACTCAAATTTCTTTCATTAAAAAAGTGAATGACTTCTGAAATTGAATGCTGATCTGCCCTCTGCTGTGTTTACAACACTCTCCTCTTCTCCAGACCAAGGCAGCAAACAAGTGGATGAGAGGAAGATAACTTGTGAACAGTTGTTGAACACATGGGTAAAGAGAATGGTTTACAACACTCTCCTCTTCTCCAGACCAAGGCAGCAAACAAGTGGATGAGAGGAAGATAACTTGTGAACAGTTGTTGAACACATGGGTAAAGAGAATGGCTTCAGGAGCTGAGGACAGGACATCCTGCTCCCAAGGTAAACACCACATCCTAATGCAGGAGTCCAAGTGCAATCATCATTTTACAGCAAGTTCTGAGCACTTGATTTTACATGTGTATACATATATTTCTAGTCTTTTTGCCCTGCTCAGCTGAGCTCAAAATAGAAAGCAAAATGCTCAAGGCCATTACCTTCGATTCACTCTCTCTGGAAAGCATCTCTAAGGCCTCCAGATGCGAAAGACCCTGAAACTCATCAAACAGTAACCCATAATGGGCTTTCTTCTCCGTAGCCATGGTAACCTCGGTAGCTGTCTGCTGCTCCTCTTTCTCCTTTGCCTCTCGTAAGACCTGAGAAAGAAAAGCAGAGGACTCGTGACAGTGCCAGAAGATACAGAAAACAAGAGCAAAAGGCTTTTAGCTCAGAAGTAAAAATGGTTGCTTAATGACAGGACCACAAAAGAAGAGAGAAGAAATGAGAGAAACCAACAAGATGCTGATAGGGAACTGCCATACCTGAGATAACGTAGAGGTTCTGTTTATTAGGCCTTTTGTTTTTTTGAATCCAGGATCTCCCTCAGCTATTACATCCATTGTCTTTTTCCCAATGAATTCCAAGGCATCCAGACCTCCACTAATGACACTTTTCCCCTAGGAAACAGATTTGGACATAGAAAGCACATAAAACTCACAGAAAACTGTACAAGGGAAGAAATTGAATTGGGGGATTTATATCAGCAATGTGATACTGGACACTCACATAAAAACCAAATTGGTGCTTGTCACCCTAAAATTCAATCCTAATCATCACAAAGAGAGCAGAAGGACATGGAAACAGCCACAATACGTCATCATCCAACAGTTTATTACAGAACCCAGACAGCTGCAGCAATCTGATGGGAAATACATTTTTAGCTTGTGAATGAGCTGGTTCTCAGCACATTAAAGTATTTAGTTCTCATCCTTCCAGTGAGAAAACATTAGACCTGTGGATTTTGGTTGCAAACTTTTGTTCAAGCCTTAAAAGCAGAAGCAAGCCTTCCATCTGCAGCTCTTTCAGATTCACAGGCAAACTGACAAGACAGCAGATCACAAAAGCAGTTTCTAAGGGTAATGGCTTCCTTTGAAGTGCATTTCTCATGGTCACAGGAGCAGGCTGATTTCCAAGCAAATTGGACTAGTTTCACAGGGGGTTTTGAAGAGGGGAATGGATTTCATCTCTAGACAGTTCTGTGGAAATCAGTGGAACTGTTCCAGGAATGAGTCTGACCCTGCATTTACCTGAATACTCTAAGGAAGGGAGCAGAGATGACAGAGTCGAGGTGACACGCACAGAAATGCACACTCTGCAGAGTCCACTGTTAGGTTTTGTTGTTATGGTTTTGTTGTTATGTACCAAAACTTAATACACAACTATCAAAACTCAAGGCATCTGACAAATTAGGTGCCAGTTAGAAGCAAGGTGCAGGATAAAGGTTGCCTAAAGATTGGAACAGTTTCTCACCATCCATCCTACAAACATCAAAATTAAGCTTCCTCCCACAGTGTTTCCAATGAAAGCCCCAAACCCCAAATCTCTCTTAAACCCATTTTCTCCCACATTCCCAACTCACTCACTGTGCTTTGGACAGCAGTAGAGATGGTGGATAAAACTTCAAGAGCCCCAGCAATAGGAAAGGAGCTGCCATCATCAGCTGCACCAGGATTCTCACTTCCTGCATTAGAAGGCAGAAAATTAGCTTCCTCACTTCCAAAAAAAGATCCTGTCAGCTGCAGAGTGGAGAAAATCAACAGACACCGAGTGTCAGCCAGGAGCAGATCTACAATAGAAAGGATTTTCCTACCTACTTTTCAGAGCTAACAGAACCAAGCTACAGATTGGTATTTTAATTTTTTTACTGTTGTAAAAGGTACCAAGTAAGATGGTGTTAATTTAGAGCTGATTCTGTTATGAAAAATATTTCAGTGTTATTATGCAGTAAAAACTGACCTCTTGCAGCATCACTAGACTCTGAAGAGATTTCAGTAGGACTGGGGATCCCTAGGGTTGTTTCTGCTTTTTCTATGACATTTGAAATACCTTGACCTAGAGAGGAAAAAAATCAGAACAGAAACAGGATTAGAGCTGCATATTCTTTTTTAATATTCTGGATTCCTTCTGTTCAAAACAGTTTACTCAGCACTAAACCCTCCTCCTATCCAGCTTGCCTACCAATATAATGAACCAAGGTTTCATTTCAGCTTCTAAATCAAGTTGTAAATACTGGCTGAATACCAGTTTAAAATACCAGGTGAACATTACACAAAGGCCTTAAAAACTTGAAAGTAATTTTGGCTGTGCCTATCTCCTTAATCTCAGTGTACCTTTTGGTACAAGCTTTCCCCATTACTTGAACAATTCTCTTGACATTTTTCCAATAACAGCTGCAATAACTGAAAATCCCCTTCTCTGGGAAAAAGCTCTAAAGCACTGGCTTGAAACACAAAACATGATTAAAATATTTATCAACTACTACCAAGAGCCTTACCTACAGTAGCTACAGTAGCAGTTGCAGTTGACAGAAGAGATTTCCCCCAGCTTCCCCAGTAGCCCCACCCTGTCTGAACTGCAGGAGAATCCGAGACCTTTAATGAATTAAAACACAAGAGTGATGCAGGTATTATGGTGTGTTATGGTGAGGAGAAGAACACAAGCAGTCTGTGACACGTGAATTTATGCAGCTTTTACTTTTCAGAGAAACAGCAACGTGAACTTTCAGAGAGGAGTGGTGCTTCTCCTGTGCTCGAAAGACATAAAATGTGAAGCCACATTATCCCAAGCAAGTGCAGGAACGTACCTTGGTGGTTTCGGGGGGGGGCTTTTCTGTGGCAGCAGGCTGGCTTGGGGGCTTGGGTTCAGGCCTTTTCCGAGTCACAGCCACATTCTCCAGCTCTTTTTCTTCATTGCTCTCAGGGCAGCCAAGTCCCTCTGCTTTCTGCTCATTTTCTCCATCGTAGGAGGTTTCTTCTTTCAGATTTTCACCACTGTCTTCCTCAGACATGACTATGAAAATCCACAGAAAGCAAAGCAGGTAAAATAATCACTCCTCTGCACCCTTTGACATCAGCTCACCAGCATCACATTTGTGCTTTAAATAATTAAATACGACAGTGTTGCCACACACACATCCCCCTCCACCCACACAAAAAGATTATGTTTTTAAGCAAGTGTGCACAGCAAATTACGTCTGACCAGGAGAAATGTCATACTTGTAAGTTTAAAGTCCCACAGGAACACGTGGCTTTATCTACGTGACACACCCTCTGCAGGGGAAAAAAAAAAAAAACAAACAAAAAACAGGTTGCCAACTCTGAAAAACAGGCACAAAAGGTCCTCAGACAATTAAATAAATTTAATTACCACCAAAATAAAAGTGAAAGCAAACGGGTTGGGATGAGGAGTGTGGGGACCAGCTGTCAGAGAGCTGAGCAGGGGCCGGGTCTCTTCTGTATTTGGGGTCTGAGCTTTGCCGGGGCATCAACACCCCCCGAGCCCGGGATGATTCTCAGACCCCGCACGATGTGACCCCGCACAGGGCGGGGGGACACGGGGCTCCCGCCTGTCNGCGGCGGCGGCCCCGGGAAGCGCGTCCGGGCGGCGGGAGCGGCGGCGGAGCTGCGGGAGCGGGCCGGGAACGGGCCGGGAACCCTCGGGAACGGGACGGGAAGGGCCGGGATCGGGCCGGAAACCCTCAGGAACCCTCGTCCCGGTGAGAGCGGAAGGGCCTCCAGGAGAACCGCGGGGCCCGGGTGGGTGGCGGGCCTGGGTCCCGCCGCGCTGTTGTGCCGCGGTTTGGAGGGAAGCGAAGATGGTGGAGGGGAGGCGGCGGAGGCGTTTGGTGTGTCCGGCCCGGAGGAGGCTGAGGAGAGGCCTCTCTGCCGGTTCAGCTTCGTGGCTGCTTCGTGACCGTGACACGGCCGGAGCTGTGTCGGGTTCTTCCCCCCCAGGGTTTGGTCAGGGCCCCTAAATCTGCCCGGGCTGGAGCAGCGACACTCTCAGAGACGGGGTAGAGTTGTTGGTGTGCCCTGTGTAGGGTCGGGGGTTGGGACTCGATGTCCCTTGAGGATTCTTTCTAGATCGGAATATTGTATATATTTCTGGCGTGACGTCACGCCCCGGTGACGTCATACCGCGTGACGTCACGGCGGTGCCCTGGGCTGGGGGGTCCGGGTGTGGATTGTGTTGGGTGGGTGTCTGCCCACAGCCAGAGTTGGGGGTGCACAGGGCTGGGGGGACACAGTTCCTGCCCTGTGGCCCTTTGTGCCCGGTGGATTTTGGCTGCCAGAGCCAGAAGGCACCGTCTGAGCACCAAAAACCGCGAGTGACCCCCCGACAGGCGTGAGGCACCCACGGCAGAGCACCCCGGGAACCAGGAACGCACCCCAGGGACACACCCCAGGAACACACCTCGGGAACACACCACGTCCCCTGCACGGCCAGGCCTCCTGTGGGTTGGTGTTTTTGGGGCGGTGGGAGCTCCCCTGCGCGGGGTGATCCCTCCCTGTGAACCCCCGGAGTGGCTTCTGTCCATTTCCATGAGCCTCCCGGGAGTTACCGTGTGCAGGACGCTGACAGAGGGTCGGAGAGGCCCTCGGATGGTGTGGACAGATTGTGCGCGACATCTCACCGTGAGTAGGAGGGTGTGCCCCGTGCTGGAGCGATCCACTCAGAGCCATTTCCCTGCCCCTGCCAACAATTGCTGTGCTGGAACTGTCAGAACTCATTTCCACACCGAGTGCCAGCAGTGTCAGTCAGCCAGAGCAGCCTGTGCTCTGTCAGGGGTGTCTCAGTTTATTGCTGCTCATCACTCCAGGTATGAAATGGTGTTATAACATAAAGCTGTTTAACTCACGACCTCTCGGGCCCCAGTTTTTGCAGTGCCATATAAATGTGTGTAATTTTAAGTGCTATCAGTGCTTCACTGACCTCAGTGGGGCTACTTAGAGTGCTCTGAGTTGAACACAAATACACTTCTTCGGGGTGAGAGCCAGGGATGACTCATACAAGCACATGCATCACAGATTTTTATCTTTCCAGTGCTATTTGTTGACACAACTTATGGTTTAATAAAGGTTAAATACGTTGAGCTCAGCTTCAGGTTCAGTTGTAAAACAGCCAGTTTTCTTCTGCACATTTCTTCCTGCTTGAGCTTAACTCTTCCTTGAAGAATTCTGATGTTGGCACTGATCACACTTTGTCCTTTTTGGGTTCTTTATCAGCCCCAGCAGCTGTTTTGCATAAGTGCAATGGTTGAAGAATATGGATTTTGCAAATCCAGCACTGTGAGAGATCATTGTCTGCTTAGCAATAATGGCTTTTCCAAAAGACAAACAATTTCTAATAAATCAGACCTCCAAGAATTTAATACTAAAATTAAATGACCCATCACCAGTGGTTTATACATTATGCAGACTCAGTGTAAGTACAGTGGAGAGCATATGCAATTACTGGAGATAATTATTCTTATGAGAGAAAATGTTGCTGAGTATTTCTTGTTCTAAATAATTGAGTAAGATTCCTAATGTCATTTTAGGAGGAGTGTCACACACACTTGGAAATCTAACTTAAAATTACAATAGCACAGGCAAAGAACAGGAGGCACTGTACAGGAATTATTCTCTGATAAATCTGAAGTATCAGTTGGGAGGTTATTGTGTTAGAAGGCTGTAAGTTATTTTGTGCCTGGGACTCAAGACTGAAGAGGAGGATTTGTCTTTACTGCAAAGTTACCTTCAGTTGTAGCTGCATCAGGTGCTGTGAAATCAAGTCTGATGCAAAAGCCTTTGAGTGCAGTGGCATTTTTAGCTGAAGGCAGCTGGGTCGTGGGGTGATGTCAGCTGGAGATCTGGGGCTGCAGTGCCTCACTTGCCACCACAAGCTGTGACAGACTCTCCAGCAATTCAAATGTCCTCACAGTCCACAGCCTGCCTGAAAGGGATCTGCACAAGGTTACCAAAACAAGCAGGTTGGTTGTCAGTAGCCTTCTGAAGGCTCTGAAATACCCTGAAAATTCTAAGGGTCTAAAAATGGAAGGTTAAACCCACTCCTTCAACAGAAGAATAGTTGTCAGTCAACAGCAACCTTAATATTGGGCTCTTTTCAGACTTGTGCCGTTGCTGTGGATGGGATGCTCTTCTCCAGAGGCAGCAGGACTCAGTAAACACTTTCCCTAAAGTGTAGCTGGTGAAAAACAGGAATGAAAGAGCCCTTGGTACTGTTTTTAACTATTTAGCTGTGGGAAAGTATCTTCTTCAGCACAATGGTGTAATTGAGTTCTCAGCACTGGTCTCATCTCAAATGAAAGGACAAGAGGCACGATAGAAAACAGAGTGCAGCCAATGATTGAAAAAAGAAAAGAGGGCAGATGAAGGGATTTCTGTTTACAGAGAAACAAGCAGAGAGTCTGTTTTCCAGTTTCTCTTGCAGGGTTTGATGGGTGAGTTGGTCAGTCAAGCTTGAAGGAGAGCTGGACACAGCTGTCTTCTTTGCCTTCTTTGTTAGACTGGTTTTGGCAACAGCTGCAACAGAATTGGAAATGGGTTGGATGACATGGGTCAGATTTCTCTTCAGGTGTCAAGTCTGGAATCTGGTTTGACC
Source organism: Neodrepanis coruscans (assembly GCA_013400695.1). NCBI lineage: Eukaryota > Metazoa > Chordata > Aves > Passeriformes > Philepittidae > Neodrepanis > Neodrepanis coruscans. The sequence goes on along the minus strand of VYZS01086311.1, from coordinate 2,582 downwards.
GTCGAGAGATTAACTTAAACTGAAAAAAAATCCTGCTCTGGAAGCATCTTATCAGGAGAATTTCCCCTTCTTGGTCATGCCTGGATTTTCTCTGACAAAAGACAATTAGTACAAATCACTTGGTTTTATGTACATTACATTATTTTTCATAAGGGCTTTAGGTAGTGTTAACAAGTGATTCTGGAAGGATGAGAAGTGTCTGCATTATTTATTAAGAAAATGTGTTCCTTTGTCATGTGATATTTATGAAATTCAGTTCTACCAGCATCTGTTATTGGTAGAAGAAAGAATGATAGATTTCAAGTCACACAGTCAATGGTAGGGAGTGAGATATTTTTTAAGAGAACATTTGGGCTCGTGGCTTCTGTACTTCATAATATTTTTTTTTAGGATAGAGAGGATAGATAAGATAGATAGTCTGGATAGAATTATAACTCTGGGGAACACATATTGGATTAGAAGTTTTCTTGAATCAGGCTGCCAGAAAAACTGCTTACAAATTTCAGTGTCATCTCATTTTGTTGTAAGTTTGTTTTATTTCGGCTTGTAAAAAAGGAAAATCCTTGTGTGCAAAAAACATAAAACTAAAGGCTGTATCCTAATGTCTTAAAATATCTTATGTGCACATTAATTTGAAGAAAAGCTGTGCCAAGACAAAACAATTTTTCAATTTTCTGTGAAGTTTGGGTAGAGCAGATGATGAACAAGATATGACTGCTGAGATACAGCAACGTAAAGTACATGATATTCAACAGGAGCTCATTGTAAAACAAACAAGAATAAAAAGGAGCAGACTTAGAAAATGCAGCAGCAACAAGAGAAATTGCATAAAAGGAAGAATGTTTAGACATCAGTGTCCTGATATGCAGACAGGGACTTCCTCTCTGGTTTTAGATTAACTGCCAAGAGTTTTCCCAAGAATTCATAAGGATATTATGTAGTATTTAGACATCTAACACTGACTGGGCCTCTAAAATCAAGTAAGTAGATATATAAATCATAAAAATTGGATGGTGTGAATGCTTTGGTTTTTCTCTGGATTGTAAATAAAAGACTGGCTTTAGAAAACCAGGGCTTAAAGGCACTTTGATATTGGTGGGGAGGGAGGCAGAAATTACATCCTCTCTCTTGCTTCTCTTCCTCTATTAAGAAAGCCCTTTGTCTCTGTTAAGAAATGCAGAATCCACTTCTGAAGATAATTATGCATTTCCAGTAGCCTGAACGATTTGTTCTTTTTTTAAAACCTTTTTCCCCTTAATGATTATTGTTCCTGAGATTATTTATTTGGTTGGGAAGATGAACATCTAGTGGACTGGAGGCTGTGATAATGCCTTCTTACCCTCGTTTCATTACTGTGTTTTGAGCAAAGCTCTGATTTGGAAGCTCTCAGCTGACAGTTTGTATTATGCTAATCGAAATCTGTTTACTGGAAATGAAATTTGAATATGCTATAACCTTGCTGTCATTAATGAACTTACTGCTTTTCTTTTTTTTTTTTCAGTTGGACTTCCAGTTTCCACTTCAAATATTGATGGTCTTGAAAGTGCATTTGGATCCCAGACATTTTCCATCACAGAACAAATCAACAGCCTCCTCTCCTATCTCAGAGCAATTCAGACAGTTTAATATCATATGGCCTCATTTCTCCAAAGTAAATGAAAAAAGCATTTTTACTACCTTTCCATGAAGCTCAGATATTGCCTGTTAATTTTGACTGTTAGTGCTGATCTTTCAGTTGGATTGACAGTGGAAAATGTAGCTTTTAACAGGACAGTGGCTTTTAGGTCTTTCAATGCATCACTTCATGCAGTGTCTCAAGCTTTAATAAGTTCTTCAGCACACCATGATATCATAGCCAAAGAGGGGACCAGTATTTTAATTGAATGTAAACTGAACATCAGCCAGTATGAACATATCCTTTGGTACAACTCCCGAGGACACCTGCTTCAGCAGAAGGATGAAGGTGAGTTTTTCTGCTCTGTTCTATCCTTCAGTATTTCTCTTTTATACAATATCTCAAAACCTTGGGGACTTTATTCCAGTTTTCTCTTCCTATCCTTCCGTTTTTATAGTTGGGAGATAAGGAGAGAGCAGGACAAAGTACTTTGCCCTCTGACACGTGGCGTGTGAATTATACCCAAGTTCTTCTGTGCCAGCCCATCCATCCTGCTTTGGTGCCCCACAGAACCATGTTGTTCAGGAGTATTTAGTATTGAAGAAATCAGTCTGCATCTTACCAGATTCTAACTGATACTTTTATTTGTTATTGCTCTGGTATAAATTTTATTTTTCCAAACACATGGACTAAACACAGTTGTCCAGAACATGTGACCTTTTCCAGCTGGCAGTAAGTCCTTTAATTTTGTTACAGGATATTTGAAAGCTTGGTAACTTAGTACATTTATTTTCTGCTTTATGCACCAAGTGAGACTGGAAAGTAACACAATATGTAATGGCCAACAATGCATTACATGCCATTTAATCCTTTTGTATTAAAGGGGAGTATATTTTTCTAGCTGTTGGCTCTTAGAGTTCTGTCTCTGTAGTTTTTAATTTTAAAAAAATGTTTTAGAGATGCATGT
>VYZS01086238.1:3529-30004 GCA_013400695.1 Neodrepanis coruscans | reverse complement strand
CAGTTGAACTAAATTCTTGCTCAATGGCAAAACCATGAGACCATCTTCCCTATAAAGAAGTTTTCCATGCCCTAACAAGCCTGGTGAGAAACTTAATGACATCTGTGCATTCTTGCCTGAGTGAGGACCTCATGATTTGGCTGGATGCCATGAAAAAAAAAGATGTTCAAAAGTTATGAAAATAAAGGTATTTTATCTTCATTGTTAGAAGCAGAGACTGAGCCTTTTATTTCCCTCTCTTGGAGGATTAAGCTCACAGATTTACAAAGAACTGGTTGATTACCAAAATAAATACATCGCCATGCCAATTTATAGGACACAAATGTAGGAAACCCATCCAACCAAATCAGGCAAAGTGTAATTCATGTGAGATCCCTCAGCATGTGCAAAGGGCACAGTGCATGTGGAACAAAGTACATAGAGAAAACATGCTAGAAACCTCTATCTGCGGGAACAATTCCCAACACAGCGTACAATGGAGCTATAAAATAAATGGCTTGGCTCTCCACTGGAAGCAAAGCCCAACTGTTCTCAATGAGGAAGAGGATCATGTATCTCTATAATGAGAATTCAGTCATTTTTAAATGTTGGCTTTGCTCATATCACCACCAAATCTGTCTGCAGAGTTGACAGGCTGCAGACTTCATTTGGATTTCTAACTGTGATTATACATGGCAGTGATGGATACCACAGGGTTTTCCGGGGCTTAGGGTTTGGGGCTGGCTTTTGTTTTTCAGTTGTTTGGGGCTTGGAATTGAGAGAGCTGGTGGGGTATTTTTAGTGTCACTGTCCAATGAGGCTTAAAGAGCTCTTTCCTCATTTTAGTAGTTCTGATAATGCACAGAGATGAAAGCAGACCCTGAACAAGTTCTTCTTTATATTGGCAAAGCTACCCCTTCTGCGATGAAACTCAAGAGCGGTTTTTTCTTTCAGTGCTCAGTGAGATGGAGCAGAACATGTTTACTGAGCCTGAACATACCATTGCCCTCAGAGGTGTAAGCACCCCCTTTTGCAGCAAAGGTGATCCTCAGAGCGCTAAAACATCTGCTTGCTCAGTGAAAAAACAACCCCACAATCATGTTAACATTCATGAGTGTGGCATATCCAGGAGTTAAGGGAAGTTTTTTCCCCTCTCTGTTATTTCTTACAAGGCAGAATCACTTTCTATAACCAGTAACACACACAGGAGTAATGCATTTCACAGTTCAACCTGAGGAAACATAAAGTTGTCCATTAGAAAATGAGGCAACCCTTACACAAGGCTTAAAGCCCCATTTGGAAGCTGCTCTTTTCCAGTCCTGCCATCCACCTCAGATTGCAAGACTACAGACAAGCAAAGCACTTGTATTACAGCGGATGCAAAGCAAAAGAATGTATAGCAGCCCAGAGCAGTGATGTTGAGGACTTTACAGGATACAGGCACAGGGAATGTATTTGTAATTTTAAAAGTCAGTTTCTCCAAATCTTTGCTTCTACTGTTAAGACTAAAGTGCAGAATGTTGTCTGGTTACTGCTGGAGAAATCAAGTCAATGCTGTGATCTCTAGCCACGACAGTGTGGTCCAATGGGAAAGTCAAGTAATTTGACTTCTACAAGGTGGTTCTCCCCATATGCCATAATTTTGACTTCAACCAGGTGTTTCTCTACGTAACCTGGGGTAACATCCCCAGATTGGTGACATGAGGCATTTGGAAGCAGCAAACCACATATTAGCCTGATTTGGGGCACTGTTATGAAGACTGGGGCTCTAGAACACTTGAGAAAGAAGCAGTTCACCTGATTATTGGAGCAGTAGAGACAAGCTTGATGCATCCAAATGAGTGAGCTGATGACATACGTGGAGTTCACAGAATGTTCTTTGCAAATGGACATGAAGCAGCTCATAAAACTGGCTCAGATCAGTTGCCAAGATGAAATTTCTCAGCTGAGCTGATCTGGTACAGCACGGGGCTGGGTCACAGCAAAGAGGACCTCTCTATACTTCAGAGAATCATGTGAACCAAGTCATTCCAGCTGTGCACAGGAGCTGGATAACACCTTTTGTTCTGGTCTATTGTGACCTTCAGAGCAGCAGTGCATGGCCAGGTAGCATTAAAGCAGCTCAGGAACATCTAGACCACCTCACAGTCCTTGAGATGATGAGAACACACCAAGAACCATAAAATCAATAAGATTAGAAAAGACCTCTAAGTCCAACCATTAACCTAGATGCTTTCTTCTTCATGCAGGGGTGGAAGGCTACTTGCAGTACTTCTGGGAGTCCCAACACAGCAGTGAGTATCATGCTGTCACTACAGTGACAGGAAATTTAAAGTCAATAACGACAAGTCCACACTTCAAATTAAACAAAAGCACAGATTCCCCACAGTTAGCTCAGCAGCACACAGCTGTATTGCTCCCAGCACCCCAGCTAAACACTGCTGTGGCATAGACCAGCTGCAAGTGTTTTATAAAGGAAAGGGCACAGCAAAGACCAAGCAGGGCTCCAGCTCTCCCCAGCAGCATGTCAACTGCTTCAACCCAGCACTCCTTCCTGAGCTTCAGCCATCTGTGCACAGGCCTCAAGGCCAAAATGAGAGGAGCCATCCCAGTTGCAGCTTTTAGATTAGGCCAAAGTCTCTGCACATTGTGAGCTGTGAAATATATGAACTCCCAGGCTTTACATGAGCCTTACTCTTCTGTGCAATATCACATGGCTTTTGGATTTGTCTGCCCTGTCCACCTCTCCCATGTGTTTCCAATAATTGCTTACATATGGAGGGGTTTCTTTTGTTTGCCCTTAGAAGGGACACACTGTTGTTCCCCCTCCTTAGATGAGGCTACAGACATACACATCATTTTTATTGGTGTATTTTATTGCCCCTACTTCTTTACAGCACATGCCACCAGTCTCCCCAGCCTTCCCTTTCAGTCCAGTTTCAGACCCTTGCCTCTGCTAGGTCTTCTCATTTCCCATCCTTTCTCAGTCAAAACAGGGGCCCCTAATTAAGAGAAAGCCTTATAAATCTCTCCACATCCAAATAAGATCCAGAGTCTGGCTGGGGAGACAGATCTGGAGACAGTGGGTAGGTCTGGCATTCCTCATGCTGCACACAAGCTTTCTTTAACATCACTCTGCTTGGCACATGAACGTGGGTCTGAGCACCGAGAGCCAGTGCCCAGGCATAAACTCATGTGCCCACCATTTAAAGCAAGGAACTACAAGAAGAATGGGCTGGAGAGAGCCCAGTTGCATCCAAAACCTTGGTCATGCAGAGCAAAGACCCAAATGGGGATGCTGACCCTGCTGAAGGGGCAGTCACATCATCTCAGTCTTCCTTGCAGGACTCTATGGTGCACACTGGTAGGAGAGGTGGGTAGCAATCTCTCCCCCAGAAGCTGAAGCATTCTGTGCTCTCCCAGAGATATGGCCAGCAGACCCTTGGGGGAAGAGGTGAGATACATTCAGAGGTTGTTCTTCCTTCTTCCAGGGCATGTTCCACACTAAACCCCCCTGAACACACAGAAAATCCAGGATGGAGGCTCCTGCTACAAAGCTCTGCCTGGATATGACTTTGTACCCAGTTTCACACTGATTTGTGCAAGGCAGCTTCCAGCTCAGCAAACCTATCCCATACATAGCCAATTATCCAAGTCTCCATGGAAACACCCAAGAAGTTTGCCCTGGCTTAGGGCTTCTGGATTGCTCTCTGCTCTTCTCATTGATGCTGTCTGAGCACAGGGAACATAGGTCTTAACCCAGGCAGGAAGAGCCTGCTGAGACATCACCCTGATACTTGCACATTGCATTTCCCAATTTTTGTATCTAAAGCAGAAGGCACAAGTACAACCCTGAAAACTCACAGCAACACTAAGCACCTCACTGAAAACCTGGTCCTTGTGGAAGAAATTTATTGAAGCCCTATAACTCCAAAACCACAAAGGATAATAGTGGCCTGAGACAGAGAAAACCCACCCCACGGTATTACCACGTTACTTTTGTCTGCAGTCCTGACTTTTGATCAATACTCTGCCTGCCCAAGGACTTAAGCTCAGCCTGCAGTGATGCCTCTGCTTTACACTCACACACAATAATTTCCTTGGTCTACACATTGCTGGAAACACTACCTGTGCCAGAATTCCCCGATACCAAATCCCTCCTTGGGCTGGTGCCCAGTACTCCGAAAAGGCCGTCAACATCTGGAAGCAGTGACACTGCACATCTGTGAGAATTACAGGATGGAGGGAGAACTACCTACAGGATTTGTAATGCTGATAATTAAATCTCAAATAGGAGGGTACTAGGTGTATTCACCCTCCCTAACACTCTAATTCTTGAACTATTGCATGACCCGTACACGATGCTGCTGCTGTAAACAACATTTGGGGTAGAAGTAGATGGACATTTTGCTTGTGTTTGTGGCAGAAGTGCAGCAAGGGAGGCTCAGCAGGTAAGATAAATCTAAAGAAAACCTCTTTAATTGTCAAGGGAGTGATTTTGAATCCCTTATTCACATGGTGTAGTAACAAAGCAGATCATTGCACTGGCTATCACCATGACTCACGGGACTAGATGCAGGTTTTAACCAAAACCAGGACCTCTAGGACCAAAGCAGGGTCATATAAAGCTTCTTCAGGCTTTCCACAAACTTGAGAAACTCATTTTCTTCCTCAGACTTCACAAGACAACCCGCAAGATACCTTGTGTATGTTTCTAACATACTGTTTTTCTGGATGCCTGGTATGGAGCAGCACAGATGAATACCTTGTGGTTTTATTGGAAACATTCCTTATTTAGGCTTCTGGTATAATTTATACCACAACATGCAAGATACAGTGTCACATGGTTTGGAGAAAAGTTTTTTATTTTTTTTCCTTTAAATTATTTAGGTTTTTACTACTAATGAAGTCCTGATTTCCTGGCAGCAGGGTCATATGTAGCAAAATGAACGAGATGGCAAGAGGGACTGTGAGACCTCTCTGTGATTCCCCCAGCAGCACTGCATCATCACCACCCAGCCTGTGCTGTGGCAGAGGGGCTCTGCTCCACACCACAGCCCACACTGCATCTGGCCTGGACAGATTTTTGCAGACACACACACACACACATACACACACACACACATCACATGTATGAAAAGCCCCAGTGAAACCAGTGGGGCTGATCAGGCTCCTGATGCTTTGTTTGCTGCACTGAAGTGTCTGGGATTGGTGATGGGAGTTTTACCAAGTCAATCAAAAGTCAGAGTGTCCAGGAGAATTTAGAAAAGGATTATTTCAGCTGCTGTATTTGTGTACTAACACTTTCTGCTTGGGTCAATGACCATGAAATTTCAAAGAGGCATTGCTTTATTTATATTTTCCTATTATTTTTACGTTTTTTATGCAAAATCCACCCCTTGATAGCCAAGATCAGGGATCTCAAGCACCCCAGCTACCCTGGGAGCTTGGGAAAATATTTCCCCGTGGTGATTCTGAACAGGAAAGACATCTAGGCCAGTAAAACTCTGATGATACATGCTATAAAGCAGCAAAAGCCACCTGTACACACTACAGGAGCCACTGTCTGTACACACTACAGACAGACAACGATATACACGAAGTACAACATTTGCAACCACGATGAAACTCGAGGTAATGAGGCTTCCTGACACTTATCTCTGATCTGAGAATGAGGCTCGTTCGAGCTGTTGTCCAAGACATCAGAGAGAAATACTGCTTTGCATTCTCAATGATCCCAGTCCAAAGCTTTTCCAAAATCAGAAGCTCTCAGGACAGCTTCGGTAGCCTTCAGGAGTATATTTTCAAGAGGGTGGGGCAGAGTTTTTGCTTTTTTGCTAGTGAATAAACCCATTATGTGTACACCCAGCATTGAAATGATGAGAGATCGGGGTTCAAAACGAGGTTTTTGTTTCACTGTAAATCCTATTTATGGCTTAGGGTGTAGCTGATACGCCGTTAGCTTTTATTTCATTGATAATTCTGTGATTGTAGTTGAAACCTTGCAACTTAATGAGCTGATGTTATTACTCATACTGTGTGGCCATCTGGAACCAGTTTGGTCAGAGAGCCCAAAGCACCACCAGCCACCTGTAATGCATTAAGCCTCAGCCCAGTACCAGCTCTGTGGATTGGAAAAGCCAGGCCTGCATAAATACTAACCTGTGAGAATGTAATTGGAGAAGTGATATTTAAGAACTTATAGTTTGCCAGAAACGCTCATTCTCAAGGGAATATATGCAGAGGCTTAAAGTTTAAAGCCAAGTGGTTTTTAGTTTCAACATTGTGAATCAAGAAAAATCATTGCATATGGATGTCGTTGGACTGTCCAAACCACCAGGTCTGTCCAAACAGACAAAGCCATGCCAAGGTTTTTCAAAAGCAAGGTTCCCTCCTCACACCTGAGCCTCACACTGCATATGTTGCTTATTACTGAAGTACCATCTCCAGACTTGGCTCTGAAGGGACTGAAGATATAAGGAGTAAATGCTTACGGAGCTTTACAGCCACAGAGAATGTCCTGCCACCACAATCATAAAAAAAAAATAAAAATCACCATTACAGAGTTCTCGTGTGTACAACAGGTAACATTCAACAATTTGGAAAGGCATAAACCAGAATCTAAATATCCCAGAAAAAATTATACCAAATATTGTGATCAGACATGAGTTGTCTCTGGGTCAAAAAAGACATGGAGCAACTGCCTTACCTGGAATTCCACACTGTGGCCCAAGCAGACCCATCCTTGATGGCCTTCTCCTGGGAGAGCACATGGGCTGGAGCTGCTGGTGGCTCTGGCACTGGTGCACCAAGAAAGTGGCTGTGTTGGAAGAGACATAAATTAGCATGGTTAATTAACATGGATCATTAACATGGTTCCTCTTTGCTCATTGTTGATTTACACCATCTGGGGGTCTGAGTCACTACTCAGATTTCAGAGTAAAATACCATCAAGTGAAATGTGTTTTGTTTCTCTCAATTTTTCCAGATCTTTTTGGCATTTCAAGGGTAAAATATATATTGGGAATTGCTTTCCACACTTTCCTGACGCAAACATTGATGGCTGCAACTCAGACAGGCTGTGACACTGATTCAAAGCAGTTTTCCTGGTTGTTTTCCAATGGCTCAAGGACAATGATTTCTCCTGCTGGGACTTGATGGAGTTGGACTTGATGATCCTTGTGGGTCCCATCCAATTTGAGGTATTCTATGATTCTAAAGCCTCTGGCTCAGCTAAAGACACACAGAACTGATGCTTCAAGGTAGGAATGTAAATCCAAAGGAATAGATATGGCTCAGCCCTTGGAAGGGTTTCTATTTCTTTTCTTACCATTTGTCCTGCACAAAGCAACTTTGCAGAGTAAATAAAGAGGATGTCTAGTGAATACAGGCCTATATGAAGACATGATGGGATACAAGAGCATTTTGTCTTATGAGAGACTCCTAAATGTTTTACAAGTTCTATGTAAACGTAAAAATACGGCATTTTCAGCATTATGTGCATTTTACACACTCAGGATACATCAGAAGGGCTCAGCATGGCCAGCACCATCACATCCATATGTCTTGCCTGGATTTAGATTGTGAGTTGGGTTTTTTTTAGTGCATTTTGGTGACATAAATTAATCCATTTTAGATGAAGGCTGAAAGTACCTTTTTATTTTCCCTTTGTGTAATCCTGAAGTGCCTTGAAATTCACAAAGAGTCATAAAAAAAAGTGGGCCAAGGAGAAATTTTTCTGATCTGGTTTTGATATAAGTGATGCATTGCAATATAAAAGACTGTCTATAGAAAGCTCATGATAACAGCGAAAATGTGAAGAGATTTCATTTTAAGCCCTAAAGTGTGGTGGATATATTAACCAGAGTTGGGGAAATATATTAACTAAAGTTGCATTCCTCTCACATAAATGCTTTCCAATCCCATCCCTGTCTGAGAAAGACCCCAATCTTTTCCTCCCCTCATCCACATGGCCAGGTAACGTTTGCACTGGATGCAGCACATCCCATCTCCATGCCTTAGAAGAAGAGGACTGTAGCCTGGCCATGTTGATCAAAATCCCCAAGACCCATCACAGATCATGGGAAACAAAAAAAAAATCCCAATGGAAGGGATGAATTTCCATGTAGATGTGCTGAAGATGGATCCAGCGACTCTTAATTTATTTTCTTTGTTCTGTGTCAGAATATACTATGATACAAATCTTTCTGGCTCACAGGCATAAAGTCTTTTTTTGTTGGGACAGTAAACACTTATTTCTTCATGATCCTTCAGACTCCTTTTTTTTCCCCAAATTTCAGCAGATTTTTCAATATTTTGTGGTGGAGTTTTGAGTAATTCCTTGCATAAAACTGTCCAAGGAATTTTTCTTTGTAATAGTCCTTTGTGGGTTTACTTCCTGCAAACATACTTGAGAGAGTGCTCCATTAAAAATGCTAGTGTCTCTTAAGCTGAGTGAAGATTAAGACGAGAAGATAAAAAGCCACAAAAATTTTGAAGCTTTCACAAAAGCATTTAGAAAAGTTACTGAAAATTCCCCATGTTTTCTGGGAAATTATTATTTAAAAAAAAATACAGCAGCAATACTACCTTTTCCCTGAAATGTATTTGTGGCTTTGACTGTGATAGAAATCTCACTTGCCAATATTTTAATAGCCTATGTATTCATAACTCTATTTATATGAAGGCAACAGGAAGAAATCCCATACAACCTGATTTAGTGGAAGATGTTTCCCATGACAAGAGGATTGGAATTAGTTATCTTCATGGTCCCTTTCAAACCAAACCATTCTATGATTCTATGATCATCCCCTATGATTACTTCTTGTTGTTGAAAACACCCTACCTTTGAACCTCCAGATAAGTCCTACTTCTTCCCTGCTTTTTATTTCAAGTCACCTTATCCAAGGTGTGAATCCCACAAATTCTATAACTCAGGCCAACATCCTCCCAACCCCCTCTACTGCTATTCCACCCATGTTTCTTTGATATGTAAGATCACTGAGGCTGGGATGGAAAGATTTTATCCCAAATTTCTTTCACACTTAATCAGTACCAGGAAAAGAATAAAAAGAGAAGAAATTAAAAAAAAAATTAAAAAAGGGATTCTTGGGAAGCTTAGTTTGGAAAACATCAGTCACAACACCCTGAAATCATCCATCTCACTGATAACTATGACAGTGAACAGTGCCACCAGCTCTCAGCTGATGACAGCTCCTCCTCCACGTGTGTCCCTGCAGTGACAGCGGGGGTAGAGCTTATTTCAGTACTCTCCAAACAGATACCTGGCTTCCTTCAGGACAGGGATGCCTGAGCACAACCCACAGCAGATGTGCTCCCATTGTATCCAGAAGCCACACTTAGATTTGGATCCAAGTGAAGGTGCTGTTTGCTTTGCCATTGCACCTCAACTAAACTGCTTGGATTTGCTCTAGGAATAACAGAAATGCCTTGCCTTTGCATTTTATTCATTCACAGCTCAGATTTCCCAGAGCTCAGAAGTGTGGGCATGCAGGCGCTGCTCAGAGTCAGCCCAGCATTTGGCTGTCAGGATAAAATTCAACCTACACTCAATGCCTACAAGGAAAGAAAAATAAGGAAACCCATATAGATTAACTGGCTCGCCCCGCGTCCCACAAGTTTTCATTCACAGCTTTTGCTGCCAGCATCGCACCATTATAAACTGAATGGTTCAAAGCTTTGTTTCTCCAGAGGCTTTTTCCTTCATGTGAAACACAGGTTATTGCAATGCATCCCCATGGCACCATGCCAGCCGCCATCAACCATCTACACACACCACAGTGAGAAACTTGCTTGTACGTGGCCAAAAAATGGGGGAAAAGTTCATTCATGGACCGCACGGTGTTCACTGGAGTGTCCTGGATGCCTGCTCAGGGTCACCTCCGAACTTCAACAGCATCTGGGCCGTCTGACTTAGCTCAAATCTGTCCTATATGCTGCTGTGGTTTCCCCCAGCTGTCCCAAAAGCAAGAGCATCCCCCACTATGCTCACAAATGCCTTTTCCAGTGGCAAAAACAAATTTCTGGGCTTGGGTCTCTACAGAGAAACCAAGTCTGGCTCAACTTTTCCCAGCAGCTGCCTTCTGTTACATGACTTGCACCTTGCTCCCTTCCCTCATGTGGTGCTTGAAAACCTTGAAAACAAAACCACCACAATCTTATAAATGATACAGGGTAAAAAAAACAACACAACCAAAGCAGAGAGCTTGATGACATGTCCCATCCATGGCTTGCCCAGTCCTTTTTCTGCACTCTATATCTTTGGGTGTTTCTGACCATGGGCAGGGATTTGGAAATAAAAGACCCAAACTATTCCAGGATTCTTTGATTTAGACCCTAAATCACCTTATGTGAATCTCCCTACATATGAAGTTGTCTGTGCAGCCCAGCACTGTGGAGAAACTGGGGAGCAGGGCAGGGGTTTACAGCCTCCTTCAGTTAGCAAATAAACCATTTAATTACTGATGTAAAGCAATACAAAATTACATCCGCACTGTAAGAAGAAACAAGCACCTTGTTGCAGACCTATGACCATTTATCCCATTCCTGTTTTGTGCTTACTGCTGCTGCACACTGTCGTTTGTTTTCCAGCAACCTCCACTCTCACTTGAAAAAAGGAGCAACATTAAGTAAAAATAGCATTCCACATACACAAACACGTTTCTCCATATTTAGAGAACATGCAAATCCTGAAAAGAACAGGGCAAAGCAGTGAGAACGTCAGCAATCATTCTCATTGCTCTCCAAACTCCAAATACTAACACTCACAGTCTTTCTCCATCTCTCTCATAAGGAGGGTTTATGCCTGTCCCTGTGCATCCCATCACTGTGGCGTGGGGATGCTTGACACTGTGTGTGTGACACATTGATCTCTGCTTGACACTTTATAGGACTTTTAAACAGCAGGTGTGCAAGATGCAACCTCGGGTCAGTCGGTGGGGATGAGAGGCTCCATCCAGTCAAAGGAAACAAAACAAAACAAAAACACTCTTTTCATGGCTTGCAGCTGGTCATGAAAAGGCCGGGGTGCTGGAGCCCTCCCTAACCTTGGGGCTCCAGGGTCTTCTGTGGGCAGCAGATGAGAGGGGAGCGGGTGTCTGGCACTGCCCGCCTCTGTCTCCATGGAAGTGCTTATCAAGTGGAAGGAAGTTATAATAAAATTTACTGCAGTTCCACAAAGTACCACTGTTTGTATGTTATTAATCACTTACACGGGTCCCTGTTGGAGGAAATGGCAGCCCTGACAGTGATTTATATGCTATTTAGATAACCTGAGGAGAGCGTGTTCCCAGTTCCGTGCCCGGGCTGTTGTCTGCCGAGGGGTGTCCCCTCCTCCAAACAACCGGGAGTCCCTCTGGACTCTCCCTTTTGCCTTCAAAGCCACCGCATGCCTTATCACAGCCACCGCCAAAGCAGCATCCAAAGGCAGCAGCTTTTCCCATCACTGAGATCAAACAGTCCCTCCTGCCTGCAAACAAAAAACCTGGCTAGAAAACAAAGTGGCTGTCCCCTGCCTCGAATCCTGAGGGACACAAAGTGCAGGCAGATGGTGATGCTGCTGCTCCCATGTGGTGCTGAGCAGTGCCCAGTACAGGTCTCATCCTCTGACCACCCTAGCATGGGACAACCCCATCAATATGATAATTTTGAAGTGATAGAATTGTTAATGAAGGGGTATCAGTGTCCTCTGAGAAAAAGAGTGACATTTACATAATTTATGTTTTGAAAAAAAACCTTTTTATTTTAAGTTATGGCTAGAGTGGTTAGGGTACAGTAGAAGATGTTGAAGTTATGAGCAATTCAAGGGAGGATAGAGCTGAAGGGACTGGAGAATGGACCCTGCACTGTTTGCTGGCACTGAGACCCAGGCTGACCACGTCAGACTTTTCACTTCCCAATCATTCCTCCAACAAATTTTTTCCCACTCACTCTGCTTTTGGAGTGCTCTGACTGCTGCTCTGTGCTGCTGTAGAATGAGATCTTGCTTTGTGGTCCATTCTTAGATGTACAAGAAAGGATTCACAGGATTCATCTTTGCCACCCCTGTGCCTCTTTTCATTTTTCTGCCCCACTCACCTTCTCCCTTCGGTACCTTCATACCAGCAGGAAGCTCCAATTTCACTCATTCCGTCTGAATCGAAATATTCCTGTGCCCAGAAAAGTCCTCAAAACTCCTTTTCCCGATTCCCCCCCACACTCCCCGTGACATGGAAGTTTACAGATCTTTGAAAAATCCATGTCCCTGTTTCTGAGAGAGCCTAGAGGAAGCGTTTTGGGGGATAAGGCAGCAGCACAGCTTGTCTCAGTTTCAGCAAAAGGGTTGTTTTTCTTTCCCCTAATCTCTTCTGTGTATCGCATTTCCTCTCTGTTTCATAGATGAACAAATTTACTGTAGTCATTAGAGTTTTACTTCAAAATTAAAGGCAGACTAATACAAAACTGTGCACATATTAACTTTGACTTTGCTTTTGTTAAGTCAGATGTTTCTTAATCAAAACCATATTTTTTGTAAAGTCTAGTAATCTTAAGCACCTTAAAAAAAATTTAAAAAAAAGAAATTAAAAATAAGAGTTAACTTTCCATTAAATATCAAACTCTCTTCATCTAAACAACTCAGCTCTAGATCAGTGGTGTGACATTTGCTTTCCCAAATGCAAGTGTTTTTTTCTATCTTTCTGTAAACAGAGGCAATGTCTTTGTGGGCTTTCCATTTTAGTTGACGTTGAGAAATGGAGTATAAAGATGCAGCCCAGACTGCTCTGGCTGCAGAACTGGCTCTTTTGGATGGGTTCAGAGCCCCATGCTAAGGGTGGCTCTGAGGTTCAAGTAGAGCTCCATGGATTAGACTGCTTGAAATCCAGAAACTTCCTCAGAAGTTCATTTGGAACACCAGAGCTGATATTTTGGCCTCTGCATCATTCCAGCTGGGGATGCAGAAATGCTGCCATGTGCTGAAGACTTCAGCCAAGCCCCAGGCAAGTTCAGGACTCAGAGCCATATATGTGGTGGGGCAGAAGCTGGAGACAGGTATTGGAGAGAAAAGGCAAGTGTGCTAGTCCCTTCCTTCCCATGTTTGACCTTTCAGTCCCATGGGGATGGCTCGGGTACCATCAGAGATTTTAAACAATATCAGATGCCTGCATTCAGCTTAAACTATCCCTTATTTTTCCTGGATTGCATCTTACATCAGCCTTCCCTGCTGAAAACCTCAGTTACTTCTGCATCTTTTGGAGCCTTGATACTTTTCCAAAACACAACCCATGCAGAGGCAAGAGCAGATCCCCTTAGACGCCCTGGCAGCACTTGTCTTAATGTTTAGCAACACATCAGAAAGTAGTGGCCTCTGTGGCATCAGTGCTATTTTACTCTGCTCCTTTGGAAGCACCAAGGTTGCACAAATAAGACAATTACCCGTCATGTCCTGTATCAGGTCTTAACACACACGTTATAGGTTGGACTTGATGATCTCTACGGTCTTTTCCAACCTTGTTAATTCTGTGTGTAATTCTGTGTGTGTAATTTCTTCTTAGGTGCAAGTGCTGTTTTTGCTGGAGCTTCATTTGCCCTACTCAAGTCACAGGAAAGGGAAGACAAACACTGCAAGGTGAAATGTGTCCTCACATGGGTCAGATCTGGGAGCAATAGGGTCAATATGGACATACAGGAAGATGACAGCACTAAGTGAAAAGTTCCTTTCCCATTTCCACCAAATTTATTGCTAAATTTTTCGACTGCATGTATTTCATTGCTCTCAAATTTAGGGTTTGGACCAGAGGCTGTTAATGCCAATCCCACTTTCTCTATTTTTCCCCACTATCCCATGCAGAAGCTCTGAGCTTCTGCCTGACACAGGTATTGAAACTGCTTGAGGAAGGGTTTAACAGCCCAGAAGACTTTATTCAGATATGGCACCCCTGTCTCTGCTACAACCACAGGCTCCCACACTGGCCACAGGGCTAAAAATAAATTAGTATTGTTTAAATCAGAAAGCAAGATGTGCTTTTTCTCTTGTCCTCCAGGTTTGAGTAATCTCAGCAAAAATAACAGATCTGTTTTGTTATTTTCCTCAGCTTATTTTAATCCTCATGTGGGTAAGTTATGGAATTGTGGTAGCAGGTTTATTCACTCAAAGTATCTGCTCAGAAGCTGCAGACCACTGAAACCCACGATTTCACTCATGAAGCAATCCCTCTCCAAACAGAAGCCCCAGTTTCATTTTCATAAATAACCACAGTAGAGAAAGAAAAAAAGTCTAAATAAGATGGAGAGAGGATTCAATAACAACCACAGCTCGCTTTTCAAAACAGCCTTATAAAAATGCTGTTTATACCACAGGTCTCATCTGGACAATATGAGGAATGTCAAGAATCTGATTGCTAGAGTCCAGTCTTTGGGTAAAAGGCAGTTTTTAAGACATACTTGATGATATGATCCTAGAAACGGTTATATTAATCACAGCTGACTCAGCCTAGCAAACAGCTACTTTGGAGATCCACAGCCATGGCAAGGGATGTGCACTTATCTTTACTTTGGGTCTGTGTCTCTTACAGGACAGTTTATTCCAAGACCCAAGTGCTTTATGAGTATCTTAACTCTTCCAGCCAACAGGCTGGAGGAAGGTGTTTGTGCTGAGCTCTTATGTCCATGGTTTCATTTGGCTGCCACACCAGAAACAAGAGAAAAATAACATTTCTGTGGTAGTAACTCTAACTTGTTTACACCAGTGTGAAAAATGTTTACTTCTCCTTTCTGAGAGTTTGGCCAGCACAAATAACCCGCTTGTGGTGATGTGGGACACCACTGGTGGCACGAGTGTTTGTGACTTGCCAGCATTCTCAGCAGCAGCAGCAGTAGTTTGATCCTATTATGAATTGGCATTTCTAAAAAGCTTTATGGACTTGAAAGCCATTTCTGAAGGTGGGGAGAGCGGGAGGTCTGCTCTACCTGCGCTCTCCCAAGAAAATTAGCAGCTCTCATCTGCTAAGATGACATGACCCAGTAATGATTTCTCCCTCAGCTTTCCTTCTTACTTTTATCTTCCCACTTCATTCTTCTCCTCAGCAAAAAAAATAGCTGCTTTTCCTCACTGACTCATCACCACGGTCCCATGGGGAGACAGTGAGCATAGTCCCACCTTCACCAGCATTGCTGACAGCCAGCAGAGGACAGAAACTGTAGGAATTCAGCCCAGTTTCCTCCATGGTGCTGCCTAATTGGCAGCACCAAGAGACAGAGATGTAAAGGATCTTCTGCCCATGTGAACCCCCCCGTCCAGGGTTCGGTTGCACCTTCAGACACCCCATGTCAGCAAGGTATCAAAGGAGACAAAGTAAATCCACGACCTGCTGGATGTGAAGCTCTATTCATTATGTGCCTATGATGCAGAGCAGAGTGAATACAGGAGCTCCCTGAGGATGGATGGGCTAATTAACACACTGACTGTCTCTGGCAAGCTGAGTGGAAAGAACTGGCTTAGAGGGTGGAGGTTTCACAGGCAGGCACGGAGTCTGTGAGCTTCTTTAACATGCCACAGTAACAGTTTTTTGGTGAAAAATGATGACAGCTTCAGAAGCTGAAGGATCAGATCAGGGAAGGGAGAAGATATAAAGTAAATTAGGTTGGTGTCTGCACCAGCATGCCAGCACGAGGGGAGGTTACCCTTGGAGCCCCATCTCCTTCCTGAAGTAAGGGATGTGCTGGCCATGAAGCAATAGGTTACACAGGCTGCTTACTAGTCTTCCCACTTTCCCCAAGTAGGGAACATGAAATGACACCAATATAGACCACAAATAGATGAGGCTGGGTGTTGGGAGACATCCCTTCACAGGTGGCCTGTGTAGCAGCAGCATCACACCACAACTCTGTCACCCTGCCCTCTCCAGAGTCTGTCCCACGCCATCTATAACCCTGCAACAGCAGGAAACAGAGGCTGCTGATACCAGGGAGAGACTCCCATTCCCAACAGATCAGGGCTCCACAGAAGAAAACAGCATCTTCTCCAGACACATCTCCAAACACCATGGATCTCTTCCCTTGCTTCATCATGAACACCCTCCCCATCCACCTTGGTGGTAGCCCAGCACATCTTCCCTTCCCCAAACCTCAGCTGCAGGACATTGGGGTGTCTGAGCCAGTGCTGCCCAATATCCTCACTCGTATCCAGTGCCAATGGCTGAATTGCCTCTATTCAAGTGTTGCCCTAAGTGATTAACCAGACAAACACCACCCTGGAGTGGAGCAGCTGGATGGGTGGCTTGAAAGCAGTTTTGCTCATGACATGCCTGGACTTTGCCTGGTGAGATGGAAAGGGTGAAGCTAAAACCATCATTCACCAGAGAGCACATTTTTGCATTTCAAAGAAAAAAACAATTTCACTTGCTAATAAATGATTTGTTTATTTACCCTTTCCTCCCAGAGAATGGTTTCACGACTGCAAGTCCAGATAAATTATGCGTCTATTTAACCCACGCGTGACTTCGAGGTCATCCATTCAGGGAAGTGTAGTGTTTCATACCATGGTATGGAACAAAATTAGGTTGGACTCTTGCCAGATGGGAGGTTTGCATCTCCCCATGCTGAAGACACTCAAGTGGCAGTCTGGCTGGTGGCCATGCAGAGAAGGGAGGTCAGGGGCCATCCATCAGGTTGGGTCCTTTCTGGGTGAGCAGAGCTGAGTAAATAAGTAGTTAAGTCTCCTGCTCCATCCCTGGAACTGGAAAAGCCATTGGGAGTGGTGCTTTCAGTACAGTACAAACTGTCAGCCAGTTTGTTTTGTTTGCTAATGTAGCCCAACAAGCAGCTGGTGGGTAAATGTAATCGGTTTGAGAACACACAGTTCCTGGATAGGTTTTGAGATATGCCCAATAGTGAACCCATTTCCCTGGACTGTGATGAGGGCTGGGGTTTTGGTTTGTTTGCTTCCCCTTTGCTTTGTTTTTAACGCAGAGCAGACCTCATTTATTGTAACAGGAAAACCAAGGACTCTATTAAAGCCATGATTATGCAGTTGCCAAGTATTCAGGATGTTAGAGTTAGGATTTTTTTCAACAAGAAAAATTCCCCTGCGCCCCTTCACAGGTAAACCTGTTAAACACTGTTCAAAGGTCAGTTTTCCTTCCCATCCCCTTTGTGTCAGAAACATCTGTCTCATATATTGGAAATTTTGACATGAAAACAGTAATATCTCAGCAATTCAGAACTGAAACACCCATATTCAGCTTCTCAATGGAAAATAAAATTTCCCAACGGGACATTTCTGTTTCTCCAGGAGCTCCAGCCATCACTAAAAGAGGAGCCTGCAGTGCTGTAGATGCCATCTGATTATTGCTCCTTGCACCCTTAGTATACAGAGGGGATTAACCTCAATTTACAGATCAGGAAAATGAGAGAAGAGGGAGTTGAGTGACAGCTGTAATGAACACATTGCTTCACTCAGCCAAGGATTACAAGTCCTGGACCCCCAGTTCGCAATTCGCTAATTAGTAAATGACAGAGCTCCTCCAATGGACCAGAAATGAGTATTTTGGAAAAAAGCAAAATATTTTCCTACAGATGTTTGGGTTCCTGCAAAATATCTCGCTACTGAAACTTATTACAAACCCTGCTTCTGTCACTGTCACCTCTCCTCATTTTCTTTCTGAGAAATTCATCTTCAGGGAGGAAATATCTGCTGTCACACCACGTCATAGGAGGAAGCATTACAGAAATGTAACTATTCAGCAATCTTTGAGGGATCTAGCTGTGCCAGGGGCTGTTATTCACAGACTGATTACAGCTCCCATGCTAGTTTATTTGCTGAGTGTTTAGGTCTTGGTGCCAATGGAAACCCAATTTCATCAACAGGTTTTTTTTCTGGCATAAGAGTATACATTTGATTAAAAATTAATTCAAATCACCTCAGTAATGTTCAAGAACTTTGTATAACTCTGACAAGTGCAAACCAATGTTTCTCTGGAGATGGGATAATTTTTTGCATATATTGCATGAAAATGGCATCTCTTGGTACAGGCAGCAAACACAGCCAGGAGAAACCCCAGGCATTGCCCATGACAGCTGAATTCACTATTGCATCTCTGCTGATAGTCTAGAAGAGCAGATCATGGTGCCATGGAGAAACCTGTAGATAGCCTAATCCTACCTGCCCATATATATTGAATATTTAGTATTTATATACTTTTAAATCTCAAACTTTCATAGGTATTTTGGGTTTAACAGAATGGTTGGCATATTTTCCAGAAAAAAAATGTTGCTCCATTGTTGTTTTGCTGGTTTGGTTTTTTTTCCCCCTCAGGAAATAAACAATGTTCTATAAAAATATATAAGCTTCAGTAATCTTATATCAATAAGAATTCCACAAAAAGCATTTTGATTTTCCTGCAATTGAAGAGTTGACATTACACTAGCTGGCACATTTAATTTTTCTCTTTCATTTGCAATACAATGTTGTAATTTTAGAAAAGGAAAAAACACTTTCATTAGTGAAAAAAATCAGTTTATTTTTGGGTTTGAGATTTTCTTCCCCTTTGGAAAAATGTTTTCTTTCCTGTAATTTCAGAATGTGTTTTCTCTAATTTCAGATTTTTTCCATAAATAAAAAACCCGATTCCTGCTCTGCTCTATTGCATCCTTTATTCAGGATCCTCCCAGGAATGGCATGCCTCGAGGATTAAAGAGATGTAATGTTTGGAGAGAGATAAAGATTAAGTTCATTCAGTTCCTAGACCTCATGCCGGCTTCGAGCACAAGACTGAATTTCACTTTGTATGAGTTATCACAACTGAAACTGCTCTTCGGTGGAAACCACTCTGCAACCATCCATTTGCAGTTGTAAAAGTCAATATATTTAAGCCTGCGGTGCATAACAATGACCCCTATGGATCCTCCAACGTTTTTCTTGGATCTGTATAAGCCTGTTTTTAATATATTACTCATCTAAATTGTTCCTGGGACTTGATTATTTGCTGGAGTTAAATATCCAATCTTTAAAGATTTTTAAACATGTGCACGCTGAATTCCCCACTGCAATAAGCTTCATTTAGCTCAACTAAAACTGCCGAGCCATAAAAAAACGCTTTAAAAAATCCCAAACTAACTGCTCTCCTGGTTGGTGGAAGCTCCCCAGGCAGGATTCCTTAGTGATGATAATCTCTGGTTTTGGCTGGCTCTGTTTGGTCCCTGGAAGAATGAAAATCCAGTTTTCACTGAGCTGCATATTGAGGTGAAAAGAGAGGGCACGGCCATCCCCTCTCCCCTGCAGTGTCTTTCCCCATAGTACATGGATACTGGATGTTCCCCAAGGAAAAAAATGTGGCAAGCCAAGCGATCTGCAAAACAATATTGATTTATGCTCTGTCTCTGAAAAGCGGATGAAATCACCCTGGTTTGCATTCGCCAGGGCTCGCTGCATTCCTCCCAGTCACCCCGACCCTGGGAGAGCCCTCCTCGCTTTTCAAAGGCAAATCACTGCACACCCAGCTCAGCGCAGGGTCCCTCCCTTTGTCACCATCAACTTCTGGGGCAAAGCCTACCGAATTCTAAAGCCCATCAAAGGCTGCTCAGCCTTTGCCCGGTTTGATTCCCAAGCCCCAGTTCCTATTCATCGTGCTGGTGCAAATTAGAGGCCAGTCTATTGAAAGAGACGAAGTTGTGGCAGAAAAGAACTGGACCAGAAAACTAATCCAAAATCCACTGCAAAGAGTTCAGCAGGCTACTGTTCTTCCTCTGTTTCTTCCGCAAAGAAGGAGAACTGGGTCATCGTGAAAGTAACTGTACAAAGCCCGGCATTTTCCCCCTCCTCTCCCATATGGAAGGGCAATTGGGCAACCATGCGAACAACTGCATTAAGTTCAGCAAAATGTGGGGGGGGTTCCCCCCTCCTCCTCCTCCTCCTCCTCCTCCTTTGAATAATCTTCCCTTTTGCTCTACAGCAATGAATACTAACAAGGTGATTCCGGTGCGTTTTCAGGGGGTTGAGAGCAAGTGCCAAAGATTTGTTTCCAAAACCTGAAGTTTTGCAAACTGTTCGCCTTTGTGCCTTTGAAATCTGGGGGGATACACCCTAATTTATATATCTCTGACTGATTTTTATGGATATTAAGAATGTCTTTATCTCAGCCATACAGTCAGATCTCTGTGGTTTTGGCCACAGAGCCTCCCTACAGTTTCAACAGCTTGATATCCAGAATTAATAAATTTGATATGTACATGCTTTCACAACCCCCTTGTCTTATTCCCCCAGGGAAAAATATCATTTGTCCTATTGCTGATTGCTTGGATTTACCCCCACAATATTTCTCCCATCAAAATGTGATTAATCACCCTAATCCAGCAGGCACCTCTCAGGAACTCAAGACCTTTTACAAGCCCTAATTAAGCCTTGCAACATCCCCGTAAAATAGGTTGAAGCCGGGGTTAAATGATTTGCCTGAGGTGACAGAGTAAATCAGAAGCAGGGATAGAAATGAGATGTAAAGCTGCTGCTTCTGAAGCACGTGCATGGCTCACAGAATCATTGCAAGATACCAAACTCTTAATGTTTCTTTTTGGAGATAAGATGCTACAGCCACAGAAGCCGTGGCAGCCATGCTGTGAGGCTTCCCTAGCTCTCACCCACTACAAGAATCTGCCTCAGTCCCTTCAGTCTGAGCATCACCTGCAAGCCCAACCTCTCCCTCCACTCACCCGCAGTCTGTGTTGCAGTTTCCCACGCCTACTACTTGTACAGGCTTTATCTGCTGTAAACTGGCAGCTAAGCCCTGCCCCAGAGCTGACGGTCTTTCACGAGCCACCTCTCCCCATCTGACACCCAAACCGAAGTCAGATCCTTGTCACCTGGCACATCATCAGTTCTAGAGAGCAAGGAAGGAATCAGAGAAGTGTGAGGATGCTGAGGTCCAGGCTTATCTCCCACCTTCTCTGCAAGAGGATGGAAAAATCACATCAAGGAAGGTGAATCCAATGACACCTTCTGGGAAGAAAAAAACAGAAAAGGGAGAAAGAAACACATAATGTCTTTTCATGGCCTGAGAGCTCCTGTCACCTTGCCAAGGGTCTTTTTGTGGGATCATTTTTTTTTGAGACTCAGAATTAAAGTCTCATGCAGGTAGAGGTGAGGGCTTTCCATGTGCTATTTTCTTCCTCTCCACCAAGTTATGAAATATGATGTGGGCTTCTGAGGTTGACTTTATTTTTCTTTTCTTTTTTTTTTCTTTTTTTCCCTGAATTTTCCCCAGATTTTCATGGCAGAGTCCAATACTAAGCAAACAAGGCAGAACCTTGTGAGAACCAAAATCAATGTTCTCTCAGCTGGGTTAGTGATTTCCATAATGACCCAGCAGCAAAAGCAGACTGGCAGGGTTAGGGAAATCTCCCCATTGCACTCACCGAAGTGAGCTCTGTTGGGAAGAGTAAACACCCATAGCTCCAGATAAACAACTCTTTTCCAAGGGAAACAGTTTTCCCTTAGCCTACTCTCCTCTGCTCATGTATCTCCTTCCATGTACTCCTAAAGGTCATCAGAGGAGCCATTATTCCTAGAAAGTTCTTCCTTCCCCAAGGATTTACATCTCCTTTCAAAACCTTTACCCAGCTTGGCATATTGAATAAATAAAACATAACTAATTTATGAGGAAGCAGTGGTTTGGGGCCCTTGTACATGCCCTGCCACTCTGGGGGTGCTGGATGGCATCTCAGTCAGGGGCAATGGAAAGGAGCCAGAGAATCAGCCCTGTATGGCAATACCGAAAGCTTTAATGAGCATAAACAAAGCCAGCAGATCCCCACTTCCAATGGCATTTGTCTTACATATTTTCTTGGGGGCCAGCTCAGATCTTTGGCATGTATTTAAGCTGAGGGGCATCCCAGGGACATCTTGCCAAAGTGATTAATTGTTCATGCAGAAAATATTACCCACTGCTGTGACCTCACTGAGCTCAAAGCACCTTTCCAGCCCAGTGGCCTGGTCCACCATGTGCCAACTGACAGGCAAAGAAGGCTGGTAGCGCTGGTTGCCCCAAATGGCATCCCTGGAGATGCTCTTGCGTGCCTGTCCATGTGGGCTACTCCCAGGAACAGCTTGTCTCCAGGTTTGCTCTGCAAACACTGCAGTATGAACATCTGGGCAAGTGGCATAACCACAGAGCACAGGCATCTTTGCCTTGAGAGGTCCCTGGGAAGCTGCATCAAAAATCCTCCTTTTCCTTCTCAACTGCTGCTCTGCAGTTGTATCAGCCACCCTGTCACACACATGCTGTGCACAATCAACACATGAATTCCAGCAACTCAGACCATCCCTGTCCGATCCTCTTGGTCTGGAAGTAGTTAAAACACAAGGTGCCAGGAAATGGTGCTAAAAATACGTTGCATGATTGCTCCGTAGAACATGCCATGCCTTCCACACACTTTTTCAGTGGGATTTTTCAAATCAGCCCTTACAGAACATGGTATTTTTTTTCCCTGCTTCTATTTCAACATCCCGAACAGAGCCACAGGCAACGGGTGAGTTCTTCCCTATCCTCTTAACAAGGCCAGTGTTCCCAGTTCCTTCACTCCTTCTGGTAGGTTTTGCAACATTTGGCTATTTTGAAATCCCAAGATGAGTTTCCTGGTCCATGTTTACAGCAAAAGGCTGAGAGCACAGATCCTAAACCCCAGAAGGCAAATAGACACAACTCTAATTGTAATGTTATTCCAATTCCAAGTATTACAATTAAACACTTGGATTGTTGATAGGATTGTACTTTTTTCCCTGCCTTTTGGAAACACTTCCAGAAAAATAAATAGTCTCAACAGCTGGTCACGAAAATCGGAAATCATAAGTGTGCGGAAAAAGCTAATTACAATGGAACCAAATTGCCAAAGCTCAGCATTTTCCTTGCCATGCTTCCTTGTCTCTGGCTTGGCTGTTCCAAACTAGTCTCTCCATGATGCAGCAGGAGCTGGGCAGGCAGGCAACATCCTAGGCCTGAGACTTTGGAAACAGAGTCTATTTCTGTTGCAAATACTCAAAGACACAAGTCATGAAGTGCCTCCTGCATGGATCCAAATGCTGGGATACAGCCACAGATTTTAAGGAACCTCGTACCATTCATTTTCTTAAGCCAGCCATAGAAGTGTGGCTGTTATCAACTGAGTAGAAAAGCACTTGTTCCACAAAAGGCAGTCAGTAAACAGTTAATCCCAATTAGTCCAAACCAGCAGATATCATTCTTTATATTTTGGCAGTCCTCATTTTGAAGGAAAAAATATGTTTGTGTTCTTGGAGTCAGTCTGAACAATAAAATCAGATGCCAATTTTCTGGTCTAAATTAGGTGAAAGACCAGACTTTTTATCATATGTGTGTGTCTGTGTATGCTGTTGGGTTACATGTTTATTTTACTCCTCTATGTATTTACCACTGAAATCACGGGCTGCCTGGCACATGCCTAAGCCTGGCAGAGGAACACAACAGCCCGGCTCATTCACCAAGGTTGGAAATTAAACCTGGCACCAGGAACACATGAGACACTATCAATTGCAAAAGGAGATATTGCAAAAGATAAACACAATAAAGTCAGTCATTGTCAGAGTATCAAGTGAAAGCCTTTCCAGGGTGTATGAATAAGGGGTTTAAACATTTGTACTGGTTGAAGTGTTTTCATGTCCGATTTCAGTGGGAGTTGAAAAATATCCAAACTCTGGGCTTCAAAGAAGCTAAAATCAAAAGGATTGATGAGTGGTAAAAGGCCACAGGAAAAGAAATGAGGCTGGCACATCTTCCATGGGACATTGTTCATTGGGAGCCCATAGCCAAGGTGCTGGCAGCATTGCCCCCATCAAAGGGGAGGGAAAGGAAAATATGAGTAAAATAAGCATGTTATCAACTCCACTCCACATGCTGTTCCCATCTGCTGGGATCAGCTATAGGAGCATGACCAGGGGAGAGCAATGTGTTGCCACCTCTCTGCCAGGCAGGTCTCAAGCCCTGTGGACAGACAACATGCCTGATGAGGGGGGCACAACCCAACCTGTGAGATCCATGGGAGAGCTCAAATACCCGGGAAGACTTCAATACCCATACTTTTCATTCCATGCAAGTGAGTTTCCATAATCTTGTTTTCATCATTCACTCCCTTCAGATGTCACTAATTTTCAGGACAGGCGAGAGGATGCCAGACTCACAGTCAGCACAGACGCCGGCACGCAACAGAGAAACTATTCCTACTCCTGCCACAGAGCAGAAGATACAACACAACCCAGCCAAAGCACGCTGACTTATCAGCCAAGTCAGCCAGCCGCAACTCTGCTCAAAGCACGATGATCACCATCCAAAATTCCTCCAAACCCTCTCCTCTGNACTCTGCTCAAAGCACTATGATCACCATCCAAAATTCCTCCAAACCCTCTCCTCTGGCCATCCACAGAGGTGTGTAGGTATGAGGAGAGATTGCTGGCATCTTTTCCCTGCTCACTCAACTAGGACAGTACCTTGGACATTAAAACTATGGTACCCCATTTACCTCCTTATCAAACTGTTTTCACAACACTAGAGGGAGACAGGATTCAATTCAGGTTTTGCAATCAGAAATCGGTGTTTATCCATGACAGAAAACACCCAGAAATACTCAAAGAGCCCAGTGCAAGCAGGAGAACGTAAGTGCCACCTCTGAGCATGGCCAGGTGCAGAGCAGACCTTTTTGCAAGAGGGGATTCAAGAGCAGTTTTCACTCAAGAAATGCACATAAAGCAGAAAAAAGTCAAGCACAGAGCTTAAATTTAAGCAGATACTTAAGAGTTTGCTGGCACAAGAGCTCAACCAAGGATTAAGAGCCACACACCACATTACTTTTAATTGAGCTACTGTCTTCCCATATGGTTTTCCTTGGGGAGACCAGTGGCTGGCTTATGAGTTCAAGTAACAACATTGGTTAGAAGAGTATTCAAACAATTGCGGTTGGCAGTTCTATGAATAATATGAATGTTACAGAGTGTTGGAAAATGTCGTATCATCAATTTTCTGGTTTCCTGCACTCAATGCTTTTGATCTGCACTAAAAGATTTATTGAATGGCTTTCATTTTTGCATTAACCTAGTCCAAATTACACCGACTGAGAACTAGAATTTTTTTAAATTTTATTTTGTTTTTTTTAACATACGAATCTTTTTAAAGCTGAAGTTTTCCATTCCTTCTAGTTTTTATTGTTTGAAGCAAAAGGCTATTTTGGCAGGTTTATGGGATGGAGTCTGTTTTGCTGACAGACATGCCTGATAGATTGCTTGTTCTAGTTTTATTTTTGGAGCCATGGCTGTGTTATCTGCATTTGAAAAACAATTCACTTTGATTAAAATTTAAATCAAATATATGGAAATACCAGTCTTGCTTACCACCAGAGTTTACATCTGTCCTGTTGAGCCTTTTGTCCTCATTGTGAGTGAAGTGTAATGCAGAAGAAAGTAATTCCTTCTGCAGCAGCAATGCCCATGTTCAGTCATTATTGCTCCTAAATGAGGAATAATTCCTCTCTAATAGCCTTCAAAGGTGTGTAAAGACACTTCTTGTGCTTTCTGGCTAACCTAAACATGCCACTGATGAGTGTAAAATTAAAACATTACTTTAAAAACAAAGTTATAGCAGCCAGGACGTTTGACTTGGATGATTTCCTGCAGCAGTGAATTTTAGAGTGACCACAGTGACAATGATGGATTGGACATTGAAGATTATAAGGATTATTACCTTTCACTTGTCCCAGGTGTTCAATCATTCATAGCTTTTAATCTTTGTCTTGAGATCATGTTCAATAAATTTGTTGTTGTTTAACAAGATTATTTCCATTAATCTGTGCCACACCGTAAGTTTAGAGTGAGTTAGAGAAACAAAACTGAAAACCTTTAGTGCCAACACCTCTATGTAAGAGAGCTTGCAAGTCAGTGAATCGGTGAATCAAAGAATAAATATCCTGAGTTAGAAGGAACTCACAAGGATCACCAAGTTCAGCTCTTGGCCTGGCACAGGACAACCCCAAGAATCCCACATGTGCCTGAGTGTTGCCCAGTATTCTTGCTTCAGGTTTAAATTATACTTTTTGCCATTCTAGGGGATCTTACAAGCCCATTTTATCTTCTTTTCAAAGAAGAGAAAAATGGATCTTTCATTTAAATTATATAAAACAGAGATGCCTCCTGCAACATATCAAGACCTTCGGTGGCAGTTGTGGAAAAAAAAAAAAAAGAGGGAAAAAGAAAAAAAAAAAAAAAGAAGGAAAAAGAAAAAAAAATGTTCCCATTTTCCTGCACTGTTCTTTGTTTTTAGACAGCCCAAACATGTTAATTCTATGAGCCAAATTCACCCCCTCAAAGTCCTTCTGTGAGAGTACTGATGAGCTTGGCCTTGTTTGAGCTTCTTGAAATAGCCTTCAGTCCTGAAATAGCCCTGCACACACACCAGCACCATTTCCTGAGCAGGAATCGCAGAGATGGGGCAGGCAGGGAAATCTGGGACA